>JAUCMX010000002.1:239893-274893 GCA_033459395.1 Hemibagrus guttatus | reverse complement strand
TAATCACTTAATAAAATAATCTTCTGATAATTTGCCTGTTAGGGACTATTATTAGAATAAAAACATAAGAAACAAATAAAAAATAATCATTTTGTGTCATTATATAACACTGCTGTTGTGTTACAGATCATTGCATTTGATGAGCTGAAGACAGACTACAAGAATCCTATAGACCAGTGTAACACACTAAACCCGGTGAGTGTGTGTGAGTGTGTGATTGAGTGTGTGTGCAAGTGTGTGGGTGAGACTGCACGCATGCCATACTACACTCTCTGACTGGTCACTAGATTGCTCCCAGTAACACCTGTACTAATCTTCAGTGAGGGCTGACTTTTACACACACACATACACACACACACACACACACACTCTAACCCTCTGATCTTCTCTTCCTCTGTCTGCGTTTTTATTTCTCTCTTGCGTCTCTGATCGACACACAGACAGTTGAGAGGGTGAAAAAGATTAAGAGAGTCAGGCTCGCGCTGAAGGTTGGTACAACAGATCAGCTGTGAGTGTGTGTGTGAAAATGTGTGTGAGTATGTGTGTGTGTGTCTGTGTGTGTGTGAGATTTGAGTAGAAATCCAGGTGTTAATTGAAAAGATGTACAGATACTCAAAGCATGTTTTATAATTTCCATCCAATCATTTGTGGCTTCCTCCTGCATGTTCTTTACACACACACACACACACACACACACACATTCATGGTGTAGTAGTCTCCTCCCTCTCCTATGTTTAGCACAGGTCATTCTCATGGCAGCAGCCAATCAGAGCAAACCTGAACAGCATCTGATTGGTCCAGTTGGTTGGGGGGGGGTGCTCAGTTGTAGGCTATTTGTATATATTAATCTTTTAATAATTAAATAGGAGTGACTCAGAAGTGTGTGTGTGTGTGTTGGCAGATTAGAGTTCTGATTACTTCATTTTGGAGCACCTATGGGGATGGCAGATGGACAGATTTTTCCATCCTTACATCAGCAGTTTGTGGGACAGAATGAGAGGGGGGTGAAGGGTGGGGTGAGGGGTGGTGTATGAAGTCACTACAGCAGCTTTGTTACTCATTTTGTTTTATTATACTCTATATCTGTACATTTGTTTATTTTGTGTTGTAAATCCTTGTGCACATACACACTTGTATGACACATGCATGACCTGCATGCTTCTCATGGACTGATGCAAACAGTCTTTCATTACAGCCCCACCCACCATATGGCTCCTCCCCTTTCTCTACCTCTTCTGTCATTTAATGAAGGGGTGTGTGCGTGCTCAGTATCATCATCCAGACAAGTTGTAGCCTTCATAGAACTATTTAAATGTTTGAGTTGTGTGTGTGTGTGTGTGTGTGTGTGTGTGTTTCAGCTGGTGTTACCTGAGTACCTGATCCACGTGTTCTTTTGTGTGATGTTCCTGTGTGCTGCTGAGTGGCTCACCCTCACTCTCAACATGCCCCTACTGGCCTATCATGTCTACAGGTGGGTGGAGCTTTCGCATTTCTCACTGCCAATGGTTCAATCAAAAGATGTGTTGAGCTAATATATTGTGTATATATCTGTGTGTGTGTGTGTGTGTGTGTGTGTGTGTGTACATGTGTGTTACAGGTACATGACCCGGCCCGTGATGAGTGGCCCCGGACTCTATGATCCCACCACCATTATGAACGCTGATATTCTGGCCTACTGTCAGAAGGAGGGGTGGTGCAAACTTGCCTTCTACCTGCTGTCTTTCTTCTACTATCTCTACGGGTCAGTGCACACACACACACACACACACACACACACAGGAGCTAACACTCATTAGTCAGTGATGGTTAAATGGTTTAGTATAGTATGAACGTGTAGTGTATTGGGACACTGTGTGTGTGTGTTTGTTCCTGTTCATGATTCTGTGCCTGTCTCTCCACAGGTCTTGTCCCAAACCACTCAAAATACAGTACAAGTGTATTAGACATGCAATGTTGTGTATGCTAGTGACCTGTTAGTATCTTTCCTTGTTACCATGACAACTGTGTACTGTCCCACTCACCCAAACCTCTGATGCAGTGGTCACTACAGTGCATGGTGGTTTGGGGGAAAGCCTGTAGTGTTTAGATGTAATGTATTCAGTATTATGCATCTGAGGACACAACACCTTATTAACACTGTCTTGGGCCATGTCCCAAATCACACACTAGTGAACTAGTGAATGTCAGAGTAGCATTTTAGTCTGTTACTCATTACAGCACTGTATTTGAGATGCAGCCGATGACCAACTGTCACTGTGTGTGTGTGTGTGTGTGTGTGTGTGTGTGTGTGTGTGTGTGTTCAGGATGATCTACGTGTTGGTGAGCTCTTAAACTCCACAGTGTGCGCTTCAGTGTGGATTTGGACTTTGCCGTCTCCTCTCTCCTCTCAGTGCGGCTCTGTTCCAAACGGACACCCTGCTCCCTAATCTGGGACGATATACAGGACGCAGTCGGCCATCGGTACAGCAGTGCATCATCAACACACACACACACACACACACACACACACACACACAGAAAGAGAGAGTACATTGTGAACTTTAACACTATTGACTCCCAGGTTTTCATTGCAGTGCTGTTGGATTTTTTTTTTGTGAAATAAAGTGTTTGTAATTTTTTCCCTTAGATTTTTTTAATACTGTTTTTATTTATTTTTCATGATGGAGGTTGTGACTGTTTCTGTGCCAACAGTTTTTTTTGGTTTTATTTCCCCTTGACGAGAGCATTTCATTTCTGTAATTAATGTGATTTTATACTGGAGGATTTTCCTGCTCTTTTCATTTAAGCCTTTAAATCATTTGAAACGGATTTAAGAAGTTCTTACTGTGTTCTGTTTAATCCTCTGGTCATGTGATGAGTAGGATTTTTAATTAAGTTTGACACACAGCCTTGGTCAGTAATGTGTTGGTCATGTTGGCTCTGTTGGTCGCACAAACCCTTGTGCTCACCTGTTCTAGTGGGCACTCAGACTACTCAGACATAGCTGTTTAAGACGAAGCCAAAATGGTGGACGCTCTTGATTTGACAGAATTTTATTGTGACGGCCTGATGCCACCATGATGTGTGTGTGTGTGTGTGTGTGTGAGTGAGAGTGACTGAACAAACATACGTTTCTGACCAGGGCTTTATCACTCTTGTGATTGGACACTCCAGTCATGTGACTGAGTATTAACGCTGCCTGCCATTGTACTCAGAAAAACCCGAGCTCTGGCCAGGAAAATTCAGATCAGAATTCCCAGTTACGATTCAGATTACTTTCACCTCGACCCGAGCTCTCTCACTCACTCACACACACACCAGTTTCACTTCACACTGATTCTGTATTTGATAAAACTGGACTTTAGCTTTTAATCTGTGTGATTCTACACATCTTTTCTCATGATTAATCTCACACACTTTCTCTCTCTCTCTCTCTCTCTCGCGCTCTCTCTCTCACACACACACACAGTGTGACGGCATAAACAGGAGTGTGCTCCATGTTATTTCAGGCAGAAATGCCAGAACAGCAAGTGTTTCTGAGTATAACAGCGTGCAGCATTAAACCACACACACTCCTAAACTGATCTCACACTGCAGGAGAAGACACCTTACATCAGACGTGTGTGTGCGTGTGTGTGCAAGCCACAAGAAAGAACAATAAAGTGCTTGAGTCTTCTTAAGCATGCCTCTGGAGAAGCTCACGTTATTTATGACTCCTGATCTGGTCCACATCCCTGTGAGGAAACTGGTTTATTTATTTATGATGTTAATGCATCACCAGTCACTTCCTCTTCCTAACACAGGCTCACATTTAAAGAATGTCTCAGATCAAGTCTCTCAGATCTGATCAGCGTTTTTATTTATTCAATCAAACATCAGTGCAAAGCTTCTTTTATAATATTAATAACATCAAACCCAAATAAAGCAGAAGTCTCAGAGATCACAGTGCGGTATAAACACACTGCAGACTTCATACCACTCTCTCAACTGTGTGTGTGTGTGTGTGTGTACACACTGAACATATCAGTGTTTCTGGTTTGATGTTCAAAAAGTGAAACACAATGTCCACTTCACACGTGATTGATCACCAGCACGCTCTACAGGGCAGTTTAAAAAGTATTGGCACCCTACGATCCACTGCAGGTGAAAAGCAGCGCCGTAATCTATCCCATAATATTAACAGAAAAACCCACGATGTGACGATCAGATCAGCTTGAGATCAGACATGACACTTCCTTTTTAAACCATGGTTAAAGATGGTTGGGGGTGGTGCTTGGGGCGGGGCTATCTGGAGACAGATCTCTCTGAGCTTCTGGACTCTTTGGTGTCTTGATAAGTGGCAAACTTCTCCCGAAACTCGTGCAGGAAGTTGTATTGCTGCAGGAGAATAAAGATGAGAGAAACATGTAAACTGAAGGCAACATGAGAAACTGTGTGGTGGACGTGGCCTGTCCCTGATCCTTTGAGGATGATTCTCATCCTCAAACGTTTGTGGTGAATAGACCGAGGTGAGCTGTCATTAACATTCATTCATTCATTGTGTACCGCTTATCCGAACTACTCTCGGGTCACGGGGAGCCTGTGCCTAACTCAGGCGTCATTGGGCATCAAGGCAGGATACACCCTGGACGGAGTGCCAACCCATCGCAGGGCACACACACACTCTCATTCACTCACGCAATCACACACTACGGACAATTTAGAGATGCCAACCAACCTACCATGCATGTCTTTGGACTGGGGGAGGAAACCGGAGTACCCGGAGGAAACCCCCGAGGCACGGGGAGAACATGCAAACTCCACACACACATGGCGGAGGCGGGAATCGAACCCCCAACCCTGGAGGTGTGAGGCAAACGTGCTAACCACCAAGCCACCGTGCCCCCCCCATTAACATTTTAAACTTATTAAATATAAGAATTGAGAATTAGCCATGAACCATGTGGGTGATTTTAGCCAATGAAACAATGTGAAGCAATGTGGGCGGAGCAGCAAAGCGGGGTTCCAGTGTGCGTGCGGTGAATAAGGAGCGCTAATTTTGGTAGATGTAAACAAACAAGGGGCATGGCCTCACTTTGACAGTCTGAATGGCTCCGCCTCCTCTCAGCTCTCTCAGGATCTCAATGGCTTTAGTGGGTGTCATGGAGACGGAGAGCTGCAGCAGCAAGCATGCAGCGACTGCAACACACACACACACACACACAGGTGAAGGGCAGTTAGGAAGAGGATATTGCTTTGATATTTATACCTATAATATTGAAAAAATAAAGCACTCAGGAACACTCACCGAGTCCCGAGCGGCCCAGACCTCCATAACAACTGTAACACACACACACACACACACAACATACAACATTATTGGTATTATTAATAATAAGAATAATTTCCCCAGATTTAGGCAGGACATGTATAATTGGCCCCGCCCCTCGCCCCAACCCATGTGGCTCACTGGATGATGGTGCGGCGCTGGGTGTGTAAGCAGTGCTGCAGCTCGTCCAGGATGCGCATGCATTGGTGCAGCTCAGGAGCGCCACCATCAGGGAAGGGCAGGTGATGCACGCTGAGTCCACTCCGAGTGTAACACTCTAACAAACACGGCACTCTGTAACGCACAAGCTCCGCCCTCTCACACAACACAAACACATCCTGTACACCCTGTGCACACAGCTCGCCTACACACACACACACACACACACACAGACAGACACAGTCATTTAAGAATCCTCCTCTTTCTCGGCTGTGTGTGTGTGTGTGTGTGTGATGGACTTGCCCACGTCTTTCTCCAGATTTCTCCTGATGTCTTTATATCTGCATCCTGTGTGGACGAGATGGCAAATAAAATCAAAACACGCACACACACTGTACTGCGCGCACACACACACACACACACACACACACACCCCCAAACTGTTTACCTGGTAAAGGACAAATACCGAGGAACTGTGAGCACTCTACCACCGACAAGGACAACCTGCGCGCGCACGCACACAGACAGACACACACACACACACACACACATGTTCAGCAGTGGAGCAGTAGAGGCGTGTCAGAGTGTTGTGATTATTTGTGTCCTCACCAGGAGATCTGTAGAGGAGTGTAAGTCTCTTCATCACCAACATCCTCTTCATCAGAGGAATCAAACTCACTGACCCTCATCACCTACACACAGTAAATTATCTCTCGATATGTTATCATTACAAGCTAAACTAACAACACGACAAACTAACGATTACATATAAGCAGATGGCTAATCGCTAATAATGCTAATACCGCGGTGTTTAACTGGGATTAAATACCGGTTATCGCGGTGCTCTTCAGCCTGCAGCTCCTCGTCCAGCGCGGCTGTGTTATGATATCTTTTAAAAAAAGCTCAGTCAGGACACGACAGCCAGTCAGATTACAGCATGACAGAGGCACCGCCCACGAGGTTAAACTCGCACAAACATTGGTTAACGTTTTGATGACGTCTTTGACAGTTTTGATCACGCGGGCTGTCAATAGGTGTGTTCCACCGGACACAGAGCTGCGCAGGATTGTGTTTAAAATCATACTGCGTTTTATTCAACAGCTCATTACAAAAGATACAAAACAAACAAGATTATACCTAATGTTCGAGAACTAAAGCATCGTCAGGGGTACGTATTATATACAAGCAAAAAAAGATACAGGTTTTACCTAATTAAAGATAAATCGTTACAGCATTTAAGCGCTCTGAAACGCCACTACTCACGTTTATTAACACACAAGCTGCAGTGTGAACAGTTACAATAACATACAAGTTAAAAAGTCTGTTATTATGAATAATATGGTGGTATGGCAGTGTAAACTTTTCCTTTCTTAAAATTTCAGAAATGTTTGTCTAACTTACTTGTCTAAAGCTTGTATTCGCTAATGAAGTGACCGCCATCTTTACACACTTCAGTTTGTAATCATTATTAAAAATAAATCTATATTTCTTTATATTTGTACATCAGTGGGTGTTTGTCGCTCCCTCCATTAAGGATTTGTTTGCATTGTTCATATATAAAATTCACGCAGTTGCTGCGCCTTTAAAGCCACGCCCACTGTGTATAGTCACGCACAGGTGCGTCACATTTCCTAGAAGCCACGCCCTCTTCCTCAAGGCTAGATCTCTAACTGGTGGTGCTGGTATAATCGCTGCGTTTTCTTCTTACACATGAGTGTTGTCTCTGTAAAGATGGCGGTCAGGATTCCCCACGGGCTGTGAGCCAAACAACACAGTGGAGCGCACTAGGTAGTGTGTAGGGAGCATCGTAAGCGATGTGTTGTAGACTATGTAGTGCACTTAGGCAGGGAGTTAGAATAGGTTTGGGACGTAACCTGATTATTCTCGTCCTCAGCTCACTTCCGGCTTGTTGTAAGTGAGTTGGGAGTGAATTTTGACTTGTTAGTGTGTGTGTGTGTGTGTGTGTGTGTGTGTTTGAGAGGAAATACAGTGCGGAGTGTGTGGAGCTTTAACAGCAGGTAGAGCGACTTTACCTCTTTATAACAATCTCTTAATATTCTGAAATAAACATACTTATAGAGCATGCGCATAGATACACTCTGATACATTTGTGTGTGTGTGTGTGTGTGTGTATGTGTATATATATATATATAAATAATGTAATATGTTTCTGTGTCCGTTCTTTACAGGTCATGTCTGATTTCTCGGTGAGTTTTCCAGTTCTTTTTATTACACGCGCGCGCGCACACACACACACAAAGTTTCTAAATTGTGTCATATTACAGATCAGATGTGTTTGTTTTGTCCTGTTAGAGTTACACAGAGATTTGCTCCAGTTTAACTGGTTCTGACTCAGAACCTCCTCACACTCCTCCCCCTGTGATTTACACCTCTGATTTCTGGACTCTGATTGGTCAGCAGGTGTTGATTAATTCTCTCACATTAGTGCAGGTTTATATTAACACACTCGCTCTGATTTCGTTTTAAAACCAGTCGTTGATCAGGTTTAGTGAGGTTTTGTGTAAATGAGAGGCTTATGTAAGATGTCTGGAAGGAGTCTCCAGTGTCAGTACGTTATAGTGAAGAGGAATAATACTCTGGGGTTGTGCTGTTAGAGGAAAATAATCAACTTGAGGATGTTAAGTGTCTCCACCCTGACAGTGTTAGTGACTGTGTTGCACAGTTATAATTAAATTTTAATCTTTTTTTAGTTTTTTAAACTGTGTGTGTGTGTGTTATTGTTCCTCTGTAGTTAGCCGATGCGATAGGGGATGATGCCCCGAGTCAAGCATCAAAAACGTCACATGGCAAGCCGTCAGCCTCTACAGCCCCAGCTGCCCCCTCATGGCCTGGTGCACCTCCTGCAGGCCCAGCTGCCCCTGCATGGCCCGGAGCGACCCCAGCTGCCCCCGCATGGCCCGGAGCGAGCCCAGCTGCCCCTGCAGGCCCAGCTGCCCCCGCGTGGCCCGGAGCGACCCCAGCTGCCCCTGCTGGCCCAGCTGCCCCCGCGTGGCCTGGTGCGCCCCCTGCTGTACCCAGTGCCCCTGCTGCTCCTTCTTGGCCTGGGGCACCCCCGGCTGGCCCCACCGGCCCTGCGTGGCCTGGTGTAGCCCCAGGTGGTCCAAACTTGCCCCCCTCTGGAGGTCCAGGCGCTCCTCCCCCTGCCCCAGGAGCTCCAGGCCAGTTTCCCAGCATGCCATCTGCCCCGGGCGGATACCCCGCCGGCCCTGGGATGCCAGGACAGTTTCCTTCTGCACCGGGGCAGTTTCCTGGAATGTACCCCTCTCCTCCTGGGGCTCCTCAGGCTCCCTACCCTAACATGCCCTACCAAGGGAACATGTATGGCCCGGGAGGCCCCGCCCCTTTTCCTCCTGCCACAGGGTTTTCTGGAGGAGTGTTCCCACCTGTGCCCCCTGGCTCATGGGGACCGCCCCCAGGCCCGCCCACAGGACCTTATGGAGGTCCCCCTGCTCCTGGAGGAATGCTGGTGAGTAATGTGTTCTGTCTTCTGCTGAAGTTTTGGTATCTCCTGGCTTCTTTGGGGGTTTAGTGTGTTGAGGATCGTGTCTAATGGGATCTGATGGGTTCTGGTGGTTCTTGCTGGCTTTGTTCTCTCATTTGGTGGTTTCTGAGTCAGTTTGGGTTTCTGCCTCGGTGGCTTTAGGTTGGTGATGGTGGATCATGGTGAACTGGGACTTGTTTGTTTCAGGTGTGTTTATGGTTGTTTATGGTGGAATCTAATGGATGTCATTCTCTTGCTGGTTTGTGGGAGTTATGGCTTCCAGCAGTCTCCAGCAGGTGGTTCCTGGTGGGCTCTTGTTGTTCCTGGTGGGCTCTGGTAGCTTCTGGTGGTCTGTGTGTTTTCTCTCAGATGGTCTCTTTCTTGTTTCTGGAGTTTTTTGGGTTCATTAGGTGAAGAATGTGCTCGAAATGTAAAATAAAACCCTTTGTTTTATGTCTTTCAGCCGCAGCCCAGACCTCCATATTACTGACCATCAGCGCGAACAGCACGGAGTCACTGCAGCTTACACACACACACACACACACCACTGTAATGAAGCCTGAGCACAGGGTGTGTGGACATGTAGTAGGAGCTGAATAAGCTTTATTTAAGTTATATATTTAATAAAAACATTTAACCTTTTACACACACACACACACACACACACACACGCACACTCCCATGGTGAGTGTGTGTGTGTGTGTGTGTGTTGAATTTCTCTCTGTACACTCCACAGCTGTGTGTTATTGCTATTCCACTTCATTGCATCATTTAGTAACTGTGTGAGAAGCTCGTTCCTCTCTGTAATACGCCCTCGTCCACTTCCCCTTGGTCGAGGTCCAGTTTATGAGTGTTGTGAAAATGTAAAATCCTGAATAAAATGTTATTGTAAGAATTAAAGCCTTCATCCTTCTGTGTGTGTGTGTGTGTGTGTGTGTGTGTGTGTGTGTGTGTGTGTGTGTGTGTGTGTGTGAGAGAGAGAGGGAGAGAGATATCTCTGGAATGGAAACGCTACATCACTACATCATTGGGTGGAGTTTGGAATGGGTTGGGGCTTTGTGTCATGTTGTCATGGCAACTGTGTTTTGTTGTCACATCAGTACGTTGCTTTATTTGCTGCAACAAGAGGAAAGTTCTCTGAAGGATCGTCTGTTTCTGTCCTTCTGGAATAAATGAGTAGTGTGTGTGTGTGTGTGTGTGTGTTTAGCTGTCCCTCTCTGTCTGATGGCTTGTGTGATGGGAGAAGGGATGATGACCAGCCCTGGGAGGCACAAATATATACACATTGAGGTTGGAGCTGGAAGGTGAGAACCAGTAGAAGTTCTTCTGAAGTTCCTGTTGGATAAAGGTCATCTGTGGAGAACAGTACAGTGTGTTAAATCAAGTTAAAATCCTAGAAATATCAGAGGAACATCTTCCCCATACTGAAAGGCCCTCATCTCCTGCTTTGGTTACGATGAACCTTCTGATGGACTCAAAATTTCCTTCATAAATCTTCATTTGTTGAAAGGTCCATCTTCTTCGAGGTCTAGCTTCTTCGTCATGGTGCATCTCTTCATTCATGTTTCCATCAGTGAGGTGTAAAAGCCCCAGAAGATCCACATCATGATGCTCCCATCACTGTGCTGTACTGGGTCTGTGATGTCCATGATGTTCTCGATGTTCTCGATGTTCTTGGGATCTCACACACAGCCCTGAGCTGAAGGATTGTGCTGCACTTCATTGCTCTGTCTATCTCTCTCCTTCTTTATCTTCGAGGTCTATATTAAGATCGAGATGAGGTCTTTGTGATGTTCACGTGTCCAGGGAGGGTCAGTGCGGGTCGTTCTGTGAACCTCAGGGATGTTATAGCTCTTGCTTCTTCTGTGGACTCAAGCAGTGACATCAGAGTAGATTCACAAGAACTTACTAACATGAAGGAGAAGATTTGTAATGATGACTCCTTCTCCTTCATTACAAACAGTAAGTTTCACTCATAAGGACTGTGTGTGTGTGTGTGTGTGTGTGTGTGTGTGTTTCAGCCAGTACCACATGATTTGCCGCTCCATGCTGGAATTATGCCACGTCTTCTGATCACGATAGTGGGAGAACCTGTACCTGGAGGAGACAGGTAACACACACACACAGTGCATTGTGGGTACACACTTCACTGCAGTGCATTGTGGGAGTTTACCAGTCTGCTGGATTTTCTCTACAGTGTAGTGACTGGTGTGTGATTAGTGATCACATTTACATTAACAATTCTCTCTCTTTCCTCTTCAGGTTTCAAGTGGACTTCATGAAGGGTTCAGATGTAGTGTTCCACTTTAACCCTCGGTTCTCTGAGCAGACCATCGTCAGGAACTCCAATCTGTCTGGGTACTGGGGTCCTGAGGAGAGAGACGGTGGATTTCCCTTCGTCCAGGGACGACAGTTTGAGGTTCAAAACACACCCTGTGTGTCTGTGTGTGTGAGAGAGAGAGAGAGAGAGAGAAAGAAAGAGACTGTGTGTCAGTAGTATGATCAACCTAAATTTTTAGACTACATAACAATTGAGTGTGTTAACCTCTGTGTGTGTGTGTGTGTGTGTGTGTGTGTAGCTGAAGATCCTGGTGGAGGAAGATGTGTATAAAGTGGCTGTAGATGGAGTTCATGTCCTGGAGTATGAACACCGAGCAGGAGGAATGGAGCAGGTCACACTGCTGAGGGTGTATGGAGACGTGAATTTATACAGCGTCGCTCCGTCCATCATCTAACTCACACACACACAAACACACACACACACACACACTCTCTCTCTCTCTCTCTCTCTCTCTCTCTCTCTCTCTCTCTCTCTCTCACTCACACACACACACACGCATCTAAGTGTTTAATCTTATTACAGGACATGAGATAATGTAAATCTGACTATAACTGATTTATTTCTTCCTTAATAAGATCTTATCCATGTGCAGCTGCAGGTTGAACTCACACTTAAACACCTTGCATCCTGATTCTACATGGATTAAACACCAAAAATTGCAAAACATCACAAAATTGTGTGTGTTGCATGAACACACTTCTTACCTGTTAGCTAATTTCTGTTTGTGAGATACACACTTTACCTAGTGATGCAATTTCCACATTAGTGTTATTGTAGTTTTTTCCATGCATGCATCTGTGTGTGTGTGTGTTTCCAGGAGATACACTACTGCAGCAGTGTAAACAGTGGTGAGGTTCTGAGAGGGTGAATGTTATCTTCATCAGTACTCTAACTCCTCATCCTCTTTATTTCCTGCTATCAGTCTGAAACACAGCTGAAGGGTTGATAATCAGAACAGATTTCTATTTCAATATTTTATTATTTTTATGGCCCTGCTGCAGTATTAAAGAGAAGCTCACAGCTGGATGATGAAGTGAGATAGTACACGTCATTTCTGAAGAAATACAAATGTGACTAAAGCTATGCTGGATCGCTAAGGCGTCTGAGCCGCTGTGTGGGAACGACACGCTGCTACAGGTCACGCTTTAATCAGATCAATATTGACCATAAACGAGTACTAGTGTGTATTCTGAGCTTTCTCAAAATCAGACGTTCTGTTATTTTGTGCCATTTGAATGAAATGAAATAAAAGGGTTTTTTTTTTCTGTTTCCTGGAGCCACTGCAGTGCTGAGTTAAATAAAATAAATTAATAAAATCTTGAACACTGTAAAGAGTGCAGTTTGTTATTAGTCGTGTTGTACCTTTACTGTTCTAATCAGCTCCATACTACTCTTCTGGAAGGTTTTCCACTGGATGTGGGATCGTGGCTGTGGGGATTAGTGAGATCAGACCCTGATGTGGGATGAGGAGGTCTGGGGATCAGTCTCAGCTACACTGTGCACTGTTTTATCAGGAAATTAGTAGTGCATTTAAACCCAACAGCCTTTATTACACATGTTGTGCATGAAGTGCAGTCAGGAATATGTATTAATTTCTTTAACCCTAAACATTTATTTTTTTTTTTATTGAAAAAGTCAATTTTGTCAACTTTGAATATAAAATGTTTTTGCTTTACTCTATAACACAGAAATCATTAAATTAACTTAATGACAACATTTTTAAGGGGCCAAAACTTCTGCATACTGGCGTGTGTGTGTGTGCGCGTGTGTGTAGAAATGTAAAAGTTGTACCGGGTCGAAGAACGACAGTCACTTCCGGGTTCCTGTGACGTCACGGCGCTGTGATCCCGCTCCCGGCCTGCAGGTGTCAGTAGCGCGCGCTGTGTTTGAGCACGGCGCTATAACAGCACTTTCACCTTCAGATGAAGAAACCTGATGAGAGTTTAATAAAAGTGCATTTAGCTGGAAAAAGCAGAAAGAAAGAGAAGAGAGAGAGAGAGATGAACGGATCAGCACACAGCTCACCCTCCGCTCTGGAGTTCCAGCTCAGGAGAGGACCCGCTGGTGAGGAGCGCATTATTAACCTTTACATCTTATACACAACTTCTCAGAAGATCAGTCAACTTATTAGCATGAATGCTAACTGTTTTATCACTACCTTCTGGAACATTCTGTCGAGTAAAATAAAGGCGAAAGATTTTTTTATTTATTAATAATTACCGAAATGCTATCAGGGTTTAGTTTATCAGCGAGTTTTATGTGCAAGTGAGGCATGCTGAAAGCTAACAGGCTAATGCTCATGCTAACTGAGTTTATTAAAGAAAATCAGCCGAGTGTTTCATTAATTAGGATGGGGGGGCGGGGGTTAGTGAGGGGTCAGTACAGGGGCGGGGTAATGGGTGCGGGGTAATGGGGGGTCGGGAGTTAGTGAGGGGTCAGTATCACAACACTACTGACCTGCTGCTTACAATCACATATTACAGTTACACACCATAGCTAGCCTGTAAGCTAACACACACACACTCTCATACACCAATGATCAATCTGATTTAATCACACACTGACAGTTCCTCTGTGTGACACACACACACACACACACACACACACACAGAGTGTTTATACTAAATATTTGAACATTATTACAGTCTGAATCAGCAGAAACGCACAGCAGGGGAAGGAAAGTGAAAGTAAGTGTGTGTGTGTGTGTATGTGTGTGTGTGTGTGTGATTTACACATTGATATATAATATAATACTTTATCATTATTTGTTTGTTAAACATTTATTTGAATAAGATTTGTTGTTAAAGACACATGGCGTTAATGTATTTCTATTTTTTTGGCCTTCCTGTGTTTTAAGGAAAGTTATTTATTATATTTAAATTTTGATGTATTTGATTTATTATTATTTATAAATAAGTGTTTATTTTATTAGTTGTGTATTAATCTAGTTGTTTATTATTTCAGTATTAAGTGTACTGTGGATGAATTATTAACAGTTTTATTAATTATTAACGTTAAAGAATGATATTATTGTGTTATTTAAACACTACACAGTGACCAGTTTATTAGGAACACTGCACTAAATGCTTTGTAAGGCTGTGTGTTCCTCTGAAGCAGAGGTGATCACACACACACACACTTCCTGATTAAGGAGTGTGTTCATGTTTCATTCAACAGCACATCACAGGGGAACTCCCCTGGACTCACTGTCCAGTGCATAAATGAGTGTACAACACACACTTACAGTACTGTGTGTGTGTGTGTGTGTGTTGCAGGTCTGGGCTTTAACATTGTGGGCGGAGTCGATCAGCAGTATGTGATGAATGACAGCGGGATCTACGTGGCCAAGATCAAAGAGGACGGAGCAGCAGCACTGGATGGACGACTGCAGGAGGGAGACAAGATCCTTGCGGTAAAACACTTACTCACTCACTCACACTCTCTCTCTCTGACACACACACACTCTCTCTCTCTCTCTCTCTCTCTCTCTCTCTCTCTCTCTCTTCTCTCTCTCTCTCTCTCTCTCTCTCTCTCTGAAACACTCACACTCTCTCTGTAACACACACACACACTCTCTCTCTCTCTCTCTCTCTCTCTCTCTCTCTCTCTCTCTCTGAAACACTCACACTCTCTCTGTAACACACACACACACTCTCTCTCTCTCTCTCTCTCTCTCTCTCTCTCTCTCTAAGACACACACACACACCACTATAATTTTCCTAACTGTAACACAAATCTACTGTACGTTTGCTGTGTGTGTGTGTGTGTTGTGTGTAGATAAACGGGCATAAGCTGGAGAATCTGCGTCACAGTGCAGCAGTGGAGTTGTTTCGTTCAGCGGGAGAGGAGGTCACACTGCTCATCCAGCAAAGGGTCAGTGCATACACACACACATAGGCGTGTGTCTCAGTGTGTGTGTGTGTATATATCTTTTGTTGTGTGTGTATATATTATATGTTATATATATATATATATATATATATATATTATATATATATATATATATATATATATATATATATATATTTTATATATATATATATATATATATATATATATATATATATATATATATAATATATATATATCACGCATGTATACACACACACAGACACTACATATACATACACATACATGCACACAGATTATATATGTATATATATAATAATATATATAAATTATATATTATATATATATACACACACACACACACACAGATATACATGCACACACGCGCACACACTACATATACAGTGGTGTGAAAAAGTGTTGGCCCCCTTCCTGATGTCTTATTTTTTTGCATGTTTGTCACACTTTAATGTTTCAGATAATCAAACACATTTAAATATTAGTCAAAGATAACACAAGTAAACACATCATGCAGTTTTTAAATGAAGGTTTTTATTATTAAGGGAAAACAAAATCCAAAACTACATGGCCCTGTGTGAAAGTGTTTGCCCCCTAAGCCTAATAACTGGTTGGTCCACCCTTAGCAGCAACAACTGCACTCAAGCGTTTTCCATAACTTGCAATGAGTCTTGGGTTCTGCAGCAGGACAATGATCCAAAACACACCAGCAAGTCCACCTCTGAATGGCTGAAGAAAAACAAAATGAAGACTTTGGAGTGGCCGAGTCAAAGTCCTGACCTCAATCCCATTGAGATGCTGTGGCATGACCTTAAAAAGGTGGTTCATGCTCGAAAACCCTCCAATGTGGCTGAATTACAACAATTCTGCAAAGATGAGTGGGCCAAAATTCCTCCACAGCGCTGTAACACACTCATTGCAAGTTATGGAAAACGCTTGATTGCAGTTGTTGCTGCTAAGGGTGGACCAACCAGTTATTAGGCTTAGGGGGCAAACACTTTCTCACACAGGGCCATGTAGTTTTGGATTTTGTTTTCCCTTAATAATAAAAACCTTCATTTAAAAACTGCATGATGTGTTTACTTGTGTTATCTTTCACTAATATTTAAATGTTTATGATTTATGTGTTTGGCCAACACTTTTTCACACCACTGTATATGTAGTGTGTGTGTGTGTGCGCGTGTGTGTGTGTGTGTGTGTGTGTATACCCCTGGCAAATTCTGACTTAAAGTTACTTTTATTCAACCAGCAACTTTTTTCTTGATTAGAAGTGACACAGGCGTCTCCCAGAAGATAATAAGACGATGTACAAGAGGCATCATTGTGGAAAAAATTATTACTCCTCTTTTATTTACATTTGAACAAAAAGTGGCAGAATGAGAAAAAAAAATCCAGAAAATCACATTGTCTGATTTTTAAAGAATTTATTTGCAAGTTATGGTGGAAAATAAGTATTTGGTCACCTACAAAAAAGCAAGATTTCTGGCTCTCACAGACCTGTAACTTCTTCTTTAAGAGGCTCCTCTGTCCTCCACTCGTTACCTGTATTAATGGCACCTGTTTGAACTGGTTATCAGTATAAAAGACACCTGTCCACAACCTCAAACAGTCAGACTCCAAACTCCACTATGGCCAAGACCAAAGAGCTGTCAAAGGACACCAGAAACAAAATTGTAGACCTGCACCAGGCTGGGAAGACTGAATCTGCAATAGGTAAGCAGCTTGGTGTGAAAAAATCAACTGTGGGAGCAATTATTAGAAAATGGAAGACATACAAGACCACTGATAATCTCCCTCCATCTGGGGCTCCACGCAAGATCTCACCCCGTGGGCTCAAAACGATCACAAGAACGGTGAGGAAAAATCCCAGAACCACACGGGGGGACCTAGTGAATGACCTGCAGAGAGCTGGGACCAAAGTAACAAAGGCTACCATCAGTAACACACTACGCCGCCAGGGACTCAAATCCTGCAGTGCCAGACGTGTCCCCCTGCTTAAGCCGGTACATGTCCGGGCCCGTCTGAAGTCTGCTAGAGAGCATTTGGATGATCCAGAAGAGGATTGGGAGAATGTCATATGGTCAGATGAAACCAAAATAGAACTTTTTGGTAAAAACTCAACTTGTGGTGTTTGGAGGAGAAAGAATGCTGAGTTGCATCCAAAGAACAGCATACCTACTGTGAAGCATGGGGGTGGAAACATCATGCTTTGGGGCTGTTTTTCTGCAAAGGGACCAGGACGACTGATCCGTGTAAAGGAAAGAATGAATGGGGCCATGTATCGTGAGATTTTGAGTAAAAACCTCCTTCCATCAGCAAGGGCATTGAAGATGAAACGTGGCTGGGTCTTTCAGCATGACAATGATCCCAAACACACCGCCCGGGCAACGAAGGAGTGGCTTCGTAAGAAGCATTTCAAGGTCCTGGAGTGGCCTAGCCAGTCTCCAGATCTCAACCCCATAGAAAATCTTTGGAGGGAGTTGAAAATCTGTGTTGCCCAGCGACAGCCCCAAAACATCACTGCTCTAGAGGAGATCTGCATGGAGGAATGGGCCAAACTACCAGCAACAGTGTGTAAAAACCTTGTGGCCACTTACAGAAAACTTTTGACCTCTGTCATTGCCAACAAAGGGTATATAACAAAGTATTGAGATGAACTTTTGTTATTGACCAAATACTTATTTTCCACCATAACTTGCAAATAAATTCTTTAAAAATCAGACAATGTGATTTTCTGGATTTTTTTTTCTCATTCTGTCTCTCATAGTTGAAGTGTACCTATGATGAAAATTACAGGCCTCTCTCATCTTTTTAACTGGGAGAACTCGCACAATTGGTGGCTGACTAAATACTTTTTTGCCCACACACACCTACATATACACACGGGGGGTGTGTGTGTGTGTATATGTATATGTATGTGTATATTTTATATATATATATATATATATATATATAAATATTAGATTCTTCTTATATATATATACACATATATATATATATATATATATATATATAGACCTCCATTTTTAAAATTTTACCTAAACCATATACACTATGTGTTATACGTATGTGTGTGTGTAGCACTGAATTGTGTCAGTGAACTAACACGTTTCACTCTGCCTTCTCACTTGTGTAATGGGCCACTGGGTTTACGTCCTGTGGAGATTCCTACCCCTCCTTCTCACCTTGGGTCTTGGTCCCCGGGTTTTTGGGTTTCCTGTCCATCACTCCCTTCTCTGTCAGACGTTTTTTCCCGGAGCCATTTAGGAGACTCACACAGCGTTTTAAACCCCACCAAACACACACACACACACACACACACACACCATGAACTTTTTCTTTCTCTTAGTGAGGGCCAAAATTATTAAGCAGGGAACAAATGCTGAGCTGTAAGAGCTGGAGTTAAACCTCCATTCAGATTCTTCTGAATTATAATAATGCTAATAACCATGCTAATCACAGTAATCATCAGCTTTAGCCATAATTAAACACACACACACACAGGATTAAAAATAAACCTACAGCCATCACTGTGCTGTACAAACAGAAATACAGATCATAGACATTTTTATGACTAAAATATAACCACCCACACACCGAACTGTGGGCTGATGTTAAAGTATAAATGCTTGTGTATATGAAATACTCACATTCTGTGGACGATGGATTTATTTGGACCTTTGCTCCTCAGTTGTAAAGAAACAATCGTAGCTTTAAATGATGCCAAAGTGTAGATGATTGACAGACGTCTCTTGGTCAAGGGGGCAGAGCTTAAGTTAATGCTTCTTATCAGCCCATCGCTAACTGTGACAGTTTTTGTTGCTTGTGATCACTTCTGTTGCTGTGAGTTATAATCATTTTGTCCTGGAGTGTACAAACTTCTGCACTCCACTGTGAATATCCGTACAGCACCAGCTCGCTCCATGTCTGTAACGTTACATGCTAGCTGATGTTAGCTAGACGCTAACATCTGTCAATGTCAGAAGATTAAGTATATACGTATGATTGGCTGATTAGCTGATTGTTAAGCTCCGCCCCTATTATCAAGCTGTGATTTAATCCTGTGTGCTTGAGCGATTGTAGTGATGAAGAGCAAGACTGGAGAATGTTCCAGAGAATCACTTCACAAAAAAATGCACATTGTTTAACAAAATCAAATTAATCGTCCAGTCGGCTGAAAAGATAACGTTACAGAATGTTAAGCCTGCAGTTTAGCATAGTGTGTGTCTGTGTCTCCTCAGTGGGTTTATGGGGTGTTTAGTGTCTCACACAGATGTGTTGATGAGTTCCTGACTCTGTATAACACTGATCTCTATAATCACTGGACGGTGCAGTGTGAACGTGAGGCCACTCTGTCCTTAACACACATTGATTTAACTGGAGGCTTCACACACAGCTGGACAGTGTGTGTGTGTGTGAGTGAGAGAGACAGATACACTCTGGTGCCCCCTGCAGGCTGAAATGTGCATATGAATATAATTACACAATATAGTGTGTCAGGTACACACTCTCTGTGTGTGTGTTTGTGTGAAAGTAAATGCCCCCTGTCCATCTGGAGAGAAAACACACGCTGGTGAAGGTTTGGTGTTGGATTGATGGTTGTGAAAGTGCACTCGTAATTTGATGTAAATAAATAATGATCACTCAGGCCTTGCTGTGGGAATTCACACACACACACACACACACACACTGGAAATTGGGTGTAGATCATTTGCACGTAAAGTGGACAATAGTGCAGTAAGAGCTAGAAAAATACCTGGACAAGTGGACACTATTAGAGTGTTGAACTAGGGGTAGTGAGGTTTGAAATCAGATGCCAGTCCATTAGTGAGAGAGCAGAAGCAATCTTCCCATAGACAGGACAGAAGGGGTGTGTGTGTGTGTGTGTGTCCAGTCAGCGTCTTACAGAAATCAATGTTCAGTCTGTAAAATGCTGAGAGTAAAGAAAAGTCCATTAATGTCTGATATAAGCTTTTAGACCTGTGTGTGTGTTAGACAGCAGTTAGTCAGTGTATATGTGTGTGTTTCTAAGTATCCATCTTATTTAGTCTCACACACACAACATTAGCATTAGCAGGGAGTGTATGTTACACACCTCTCAGTAAATGCAGCTCAGGAACCTTTAATAACACACACACAAGTGAAAAGTTAATTCTAAAAAGAGTTTTACTCGCATCTCTGTCTGAAGGTCAAACACTGAGAGGTTCCTCAGCTGATTTTCTGGGAGAACCTTTAAATCAGAGCTACAGTGTGTGAGCTGTGGCGTGGAGGAATGGAGGTGTGGTGCAGGTGAGGTGAAGAAAACAAAGTAAACATTTTAATGATTGTTTCAGACCTGCCTTTCTTCACACACTGGACAAAAGTTGAAATAAATTAAAGTTTTAAGAGTGAACAGTGAGCAGGACACTGACAAGTACTGACCAAACAAATACAGAAACATCATGAGGATGAATCAGTTGCTCAGACTTTCTGATTTTAAGTCTATATTTTTATATTTTATGTTAATAATCCATGAATTCTTATTAAAGCGTCATGATTCACCTTTATGAATTATTATTATTATTATTGAGGTTAAGAGTGGTGTTAAGAGTGATTGATATTCACTCACTTCCGCTTTAAAGCTGAAAGGGTGACGATGTAGTGGGCGGAGTCATGTATGGAGCTCAAACCAATCAACAACCGCAGCAGCGCTGTTGACTCCGCCCCTGCATTCCTGTTCCCGCTGTGAGGAGCGCGAGGACCCTCAGCTCTGCGTCCTGACGTCATCCTCCGGTTTGAAGTGGATTTTGGATTTCGGGGGAAAACTGAGCGGCACGAGCTCGGTGCTCTGATGGAGACTGCAGCCTGGACTGTACCATCTTCATCATCTTCATCATCTTCTTCTCCTTCATCATCATCATCATCACTGAAACACGCGCGCAGTGCGACTGTAAATCACCGCGTGCTGACTCACGGGACACTGCAGTAGCTCTTTCTACCTGTCTCTCTTTTTTTTTTCCCGTCTGTCTCTCTCTCGCTCTCTTTCTGTCTCTCTCTCCTCACATCGGCTTGTTGCTGGACCTCCGTTAAGTCCTTTGCGTATGAAGCTTCTGCACTTGTGTTTCTTCCATCTAAGGAGTGATGTGATGATGAGGATGTGGATCCTGATGTTCATGTTGTCCATCATCACTCGAGGCCTCTGAAGTGCCTGTCCTGTCCATAGAGGACCAATGAGGAAGACAGCCGTCTCTGCCTGTACCTACCTCCAAACTCACGCCTTGCTTTAAAGGAATAAAAGCTGATAAACAATCCTTCCGTTCTGCACACGTTCATCATCTTCTTCAGAACGGAGTGCACTCCTCTCTTCTCTCTCTCTCTCTCTCTCTCTCTCTCTCTCTCTCTCTCTCTCTCTCTCTCTCTCTCTCAGGACTGAAGAATGGCCAGTGAACCGGTCATCCTCAACGTCTACGACATGGTGAGATCCAGATTTACACCTGCAGCAGTGTGTCAGTGTAAAGCTCATGGTGATGCTGAAATCTGGTGTGTTGATGTGTGATGTGTCGTGTGTCCAGTCCAGCAGGGGGCGATGTAGATTCTACCCATCAGGAGGAGGAGAAATAATTAGTTTGTAGTTTGTAAAGACGCAGAAGTTGAGTCATTTATCATTTGTAAAACGTTATTGCGATATAATTTGTAGTTACATCTGACGCATCAGGTATCGTAAAGAAGACACAATATGTAAATGAACTTTTTCTCTAATCTCTGAAACACATGCCGGAGATCCATCAATAATCATTAATCAATACATAGAGAAGATAAGTGTTCATATTCTGTCTAATCCCACCTCCTACACGCTGATTGGCTAGAGCGCTCAGAGGAAGATCGATGATTGGAGCACTGAGAATCGAGTTTGTGGAAAAGTCAAACATCCAGAAACAGATCTGCGGTCATGATGACGATTTAGTCATAATGTCATATTTTCTTGATATCATGTACCTCTAGTGGAGAGAATATTTTTAATGACTGCTATGAGTTTTTCATATTGAATACCAAGAGTGCTAAGTTGCCTATGAAAGCTAGCGAGTCTTTTACACGCACTTCCTGTCAGTTAGCTCACTGGACATAACCATGGCAGGAGATCGGGGTACTTTATAAACATAACTCATAAAGAGAATGTCCACAGTCTGCTTTCTAATGTATTCATGTGTTTTTGTGATGAGAATTGTAGCTTAATGCTAAAAAAATGTGAAATGTGACTCAGGCTTCAGTTAGCACACTGCTTTCACCTCAGGTGTGTTAGGAAATAAATAATGCTGGTTAGCAGAGAATGCTAGCACGTGTTTGTTAGCATGTAGCATTTTGGTGATGGCATTTGAGTGAGTTGTAAGATGGCCATGGATGGGCGGAGCCAACATCTGACACAGGGTTGGTCCAAGCAGTGAGATTATCACTTCCTGTGTTTGATTCAGAGTAGTAATATCACAGAGTGATGATGTCACTGCACTTCAGCTGTTGGGGGGGTTGTTCCTGTAAAAACTGTAGTGTGTGTGTGTGTGTGTGTGTGTGTGTAAAAGGTTTAAGAGCCCTGACACCACCTAAGTCACACACACACACACCATAAATAATAGAAAACATTTAGAGCTGCTTACCCCTGAGTGGGGTGTGTGTGTGTGTGTGTGAGGGAGAGATACAGCATCAGGTCAGTGCTGTATACACTGTGTGTGTTCATTATAACATTAACATTTACACACATTTGTTAGTGATTAACACTGTCCTGTGTTCTGCTTCTGCTGAATGTCCAGTACACACTCACACTCAGTACTGTATGTCTTTACTACACATTCATCTGATACCATCACACTGTCCAGTGAAGAGTCCGCGTCCCCGTTCAGTCCGGTTCTCCTCCAGGGTTCTTCAGCTCAGGGAGAGTTTCCTCTATGCCGTCTCCTCTCCAGCTTCATTACACCTCAACATCAACATCCAGACTTCTGTTAGCTGTCTGAGCTGTGACCACGCCCACTGCACAGCTGTGGTCACGCCCATTGTAGAGCTGTGACCACACCTGCTTACAACACTCACCTGAGATCTTACAGAGTAACATTATATATCTCTCTGTCTGTCTCTCTCTCTCTGTCTTTCTCTCTGTCTGTCTGTCTCTGTCCCCCCTCTGTCTGTCTCTCTCTTTCTCTCTCTCTCTGTCTATCTGTCTCTCTGTCTGTCCCTCTCTGTCTGTCTGTCTCTCTGTCTCTCTCTATCTCTCTGTCTGTCTGTCTGTCTGTCTCTCTTTCTCTCTCTGTCTGTCTCTATCTCTCTGTCTGTCTCTCTCTCTGTCTCTCTCTCCCTGTCTGTCTGTCTGTCTTTCTCTCTGTCTCTCTACATGTCAGTACTGGATTAATGAATACACATCTACTCTGGGGATCGGAGTCTTCCACTCAGGAATACAGCTGTATGGCAGAGGTACTACACACACACACACACACACACACTGAGTGCTGATTAATACTCATTAATACTCTTTGGAGCACATTAGTACTCTTTAGTTTTGATTAATGTGTGTGTGTGTGTGTGTGTGTGTGTGGTGTGTGTGTGGGGCGCATGCAGAATTTGCATATGGAGGTCATCCGTATTCTTTCAGTGGTGTGTTTGAGATCAACCCAGGAAACGCCACTGAGCTTGGAGAGACTTTTAAATTCAAGTGAGTACACACACACATACACACACACACACACACATATGTAAACTAGACAATACTAATATTCACTTTTCCTATTTCAGCTCATAAATGGCTCATTATATGCAACAATAACTTTACATGAGTAGTACTGCAAATGCTAAACTATAAAATATAAATTGTGTGTGTGTGTGTGTGTGTGTGTGTGTGTGTGTGTGTGTGGTGTGTGTGTGTGTGTGTGTGTGTGTGTCAGAGAGGCCATTGCTTTGGGTACGACAGACTTTACAGAGGAGGATGTTGATAAGATTATGGAGGAACTGGGAAAAGAGTTTAAAGGAAATGCATATCACCTGATGCACAAAAACTGCAACCACTTCTCTTCTGCCCTGTCTGAGGTTAGAAAACACACTCACAAAACTCACATTCACACACTCACACACTCACATTCACATTCACACACTCACATTCACACACTCACACACTCACATTCACATTCACACACTCACATTCACACACTCACATTCACACACTCACATTCACACACTCACATTCACACACTCACACACCACATTCACACACTCACACACACACTCACACACTCACATCAACCTCACCACCACATCACACACTCACATTCACACACTCACATCACACACTCACATTCACACACTCACACACTCACATCACATCACACACTCACATCACACACTCACACACTCACATTCACACACACACTCACATTCACACACTCACATTCACACACTCACATCACACACTCACACACTCACATTCACACACTCACACACTCACATTCACATTCACACACTCACAACACACTCACATTCACACACTCACACACTCACATTCACATTCACACACTCACATTCACACACTCACATTCACACCCCACTTTCACACACTCACACACCACATTCACACACTCACACACTCACATTCACATTCACACACTCACATTCACACACTCCACACTCACACACATCACACACTCACATCTCACACACTCACATCACACCTCACATTCACACCTCACACACTCACATTCACACACTCACACTCACACACTCACATTCACACACTCACTTTCACACACTCACACACTCACATTCACACACTCACATTCACACACTCACACACCACATTCACACACTCACATTCACACACTCACACACTCACACACTCACATTCACACACTCACACACTCACATTCACACACTCACATTCACACACTTACACACTCACATTCACACACTCACACACTCACATCACACACTCACATTCACACACTCACATTCACACACTTACACACTCACATTCACACACTCACACACTCACATTCACACACTCACACACTCACATTCACACACTCACATTCACACACCACCACTCACATTCACACACTCACACACTCACATTCACACACTCACACACTCACTTTCACACACTCACACACTCACATTCACACACTCACACACTCACACACTCACATTCACACACCACATTCACACACTCACACTCACACTCACACACTCACTCACACACTCACATTCACACACCACACACTCACATCACACACTCACATTCACACACTCACACACTCACACACTCACATTCACACACTCACATTCACACACTCACATTCACACACTCACACACTCACACTCACACACTCACATTCACACACTCACATTCACACACTCACACACTCACATTCACACACTCACATTCACACACTCACACACTCACACACTCACATTCACACACTCACATTCACACACTCACACCTCACACTCACACACTCACATTCACACACTCACATTCACACATTCACACACTCACATTCACACACTCACACACTCACATTCACACACTCACACACTCACATTCACACACTCACACACTCACATTCACACACTCACCACTCACACACTCACATTCACACACTCACATTCACACACTCACACACTCACACTCACACACTCACATTCCACACTCACACACTCACATTCACACACTCACACACTCACACACTCACTCACATTCACACACTCACACACTCACATTCACACACTCACACACTCACATTCACACACTCACACACTCACATTCACACACTCACATTCACACACTCACATTCACACACTCACACACTCACTTTCACACACTCACATTCACACACTCACACACTCACATTCACACACTCACACACTCACATTCACACACTCACACACTCACATTCACACACTCACATTCACACACTCACACACTCACATTCACACACTCACACACTCACATTCACACACTCACATTCACACACTCACACACTCACATTCACACACTCACACACTCACATTCACACACTCACATTCACACACTCACACACTCACATTCACACACTCACACACTCACATTCACACACTCACATTCACACACTCACATTCACACACTCACACACTCACATTCACACACTCACATTCACACACTCACACACTCACATTCACACACTCACACACTCACATTCACACACTCACATTCACACACTCACACACTCACATTCACACACTCACACACTCACATTCACACACTCACATTCACACACTCACACACTCACATTCACACACTCACATTCACACACTCACACACTCACATTCACACACACACACTCACATTCACACACTCACATTCACACACTCACACACTCACATTCACACACTCACACACTCACATTCACACACTCACATTCACACACTCACACACTCACATTCACACACTCACATTCACACACTCACACACTCACATTCACACACTCACACACTCACATTCACACACTCACACTCACTCACACCTCTCAGGTTGTCATATTAGATTATAAGTGCAATGTTTCTGGTCTCATTACAGTGTAATATGCAAATAATCAGAGGTTATGGCAACCGGGAAAGACAGAAAACAGCAGCTCTTATATCTCTAACAGTAATGTTCTCTCTCTCTCCCTCTCTCTCCCTCTTTCTCTCTCTGTCTTCTCTCTCTCCCTCTTTCTCTCTCTGTCTTCTCTCTCTCTCTCTCTCTCTCTTCCTCTCTCTCTCTCTCTCTCTCTCTTCCTCTCTCTCTCTCTCTCTCTCTCTCTCTCTTCCTCTCTCTCTCTCTCTCTCCCTCTCTCTCTCTTTCTCTCTCTCTCTCTCTCTCTCTCTCTCTTTTCCTCTCTCTCTCTCTCTCTCCTCTCTCTCTCTTTCTCTCTCTCTCTCTCTCTTCTCTCCTCTCTCTCTCTCTCTCTTCCTCTCTCTCCCCCTCTCTCTCTCTCTCTCTCTCTCTCTCTCTCTCTCTCTCTTCCCTCTCTCTCTCTCTCTTCCTCTCTCTCTCTCTCTCTCTCTCTCTTCCTTTCTCTCTCTCTCTCGCTCTCTCTCTCTCTCTTCCTCTCTCTCTCTCTCTCTCTCTCTCTCTCCCCCTGTGTGTGTGTGTGTGTGTGTGAGAGTAGTTGCTGTGTGGGTGTGAGATCCCGCGCTGGGTGAACCGCTTGGCGTATTTCAGCTCGTGTGTGCCGTTCCTGCAGAGCTGTTTACCGAGAGAGTGGCTCACACCGGCCGCCCTGCAGAGCCACATCAGCATGCACAGAGAAGACACACACTCTCACATACACACATACTCACACACACACTCACACACACACTCATACACACATGATTCCAGCTCCAGTGACGAGGAGCTGTCAGGGGCTGTGGGAGGAAGATCACACAGCTGCCGACACACTCGAGTGTGACACACACACACACACACACACACAATCTTATGGCTCTAATTTTTCCATCCTTGTGAAGCACTGAACTGTGCTCTTGTGCTTTGTGTTTGTTTGTTGTTGTTTTTTTTAACAACCAATCAGCAGCAGGCATATGACGGACAGTTCAGGCTGACCAATCACAGCCCTCATTCTTCGCCCTGACCCCTCAGTAGTACTGTAAACTTGGGACTCTTTTCAGACTTTTAGACCACTTTTAATGATTAAATATTTTTTTCCAAATGAACTTACATATGAAACTGATTAGAAATTAGATTTTATACCTTATTAATGCCAGACAATGACAGAGGGAGATTCAGAAATATATATATAACATTTATTTAATCTTTTTGTGAATAAGTTTGATTATTCAGCTGTTTTGATTTGACTCGATCTGCATTTACATTATTATATTTGAATACATTTTATTCCTCTTTCATTTCTACACCAACGGTATTTTATTTACATAATTCAACACATTACTGCTGAGGATTCGCTTCAGTGTGTGAGGAGTGTGTGAGGTGTGTGTGAAGTGAGCGTGTGAGGTGTGTGTGTGAGGTGTGTGGTTTATGTGTGTGGTCAGTGTGTGAGTTGAAGGACGTGTGTAAAATAAGCTAAGTGTCCAGTTTGGATTCAGATGTATGAATAGAGATGTATGAATAGAGTTGTAAAGAATCTGACTGAACTTTTAAAAATATCTTTTAACAAACGCTGAGATTAAATTTATACCTTGACTGTGACACCCATGATTTTACCAAGAAATGCAAAAGGGGGTGGGGCTTACATTAATCTACTTCCAAATTTGGTCATGTGACATCCATTAATAAGACACTGGATTTATGCTGCAGTCACAGTGTCTCTGACCTGAAAAGTGGTGAGAAGACTCTGAAGTGGGGATTGTGTAGACTCCAGGTTACAGAGAGGGAAGAACATCACGGCCGCCGCCATGACAGCCTGAGATGTTAGAAGGGAGACCACCAGCTAGCATCAGTGACTTTATGTTTTATTTACGCTTTGTGTTCAGGATTTAACCGACTGTGTTGAAGACTCTACAGTAAAAGCTAAAAAACTTGTATAACTTGTATAAAGTAGTGAAGTGAGGTTTTGTTGGCCAAAGAGGAAGTCCGTGTTGAGGCCGTGTTTGGTTTCTGCTCGCTGGACATTTTGTCAGAGATATGAGCGTGAGTTGAATGCAGTATGAGTCACAAGTAGCTGTTTTTCTCACATTAAATGTAATTTAACATCATTTAGAGTGAAGCTCTTCAGACCCAACCTCTACACCTGGCTCAGAGTTTTGTTTTAAATGTTTATTTAAAGCTGTAGTAGTGTCAGTAGATGTCAGTATTAATAGCAATAAACTCATATGAAAGTGCACAATTACATGAAAGGAAATCTTGCAGGAAATCAATTAACCTGTTCATTATCTGTATTCTTAATTCTTGTTTTTCACTGCAGCCACCATGTTGGAGTAACATGATGAAATTCCATGTAGGAAAACTGTCCCAGTGGGAATGAGGGAGAATTCAGAGAGCTACATACACTGTAGTGCTGATCAAATGCCCACTGAAGCTCCGCCCCCTTTTTGACCTTTGCACCTCACACACTCAGCTGTATGGAAAAGTAGCCATAGCAGCAGTGTGTGTGTGTGTGTGTGTGTGTGTGTGTGTGTGTGTGTGTGATAACCCTCTAACCTCAGAGAGCTTTAGAACCACGTGACCTTTAACATTTGAGAATAAGTGATTATTTTGTATGCACACTGTGGTGTTTATCAGAGCGACTCTGTGTCACTGTTTCACACTGAACCCCAGACATGATCAGTGACGCCTGTCAGTCAAACCCTTTTTCCTCTTCTTTGATGTCATACAGGTTGCCATGGAAACACACACCTTAATGAGTTTTGTACATCATATAATCAGTATTTGATTTTGGTTTCCTTCACTACTGAACAATTTTGGACGTTTTTCTACGTTTGTCAGATTTTAAACCTGGATTGGAATTACGTTTTATGATCTGAAATATATTACAGTTTTACAAAACTAAATAAAGGATTAAAAAGTTAAAACATTTTCAGTTCTTTTAATGTAGATGACAACACACATACACAATACATACACAATATTTGTTTGTTTATATATTAACCAGGTTTGTATGAAGTTCTCTGTTCACTGGTCAAACACGGGCTGAGGATGTGGTCACTCTGCAGGGTCTCTGGGTGACCACTGCTCCTCTGAACCGAGAGGAACCAGTTGATGTGGTTTAGGCACTTTACAGATGTTTTAGACCCCGGGACAGAGCCAGGACTCGCTGGAGAGATTATATCTCACACTTAGATGATCTTCTCGACCTACTGCCTTCACCTCAGGATCAAAAACACGAACCGATCCGGAACTTCCGCTTAACTGCTAGAGAGGGAGTGTACAGCGCGCGCACACACACGTGTGTGTGTGTGTAGTTTTCTCGCGATAAAAGTTATAGCTTTTATGAAAAAAATTCAACATACGTGTTCAAAATGTAATTAAACGTAAATAATGATATTTTTCGGTATATATTCTGTGCCTCGTTTTCCGTTGGATGCAGTTGTAATGACGCAGGTCTGTAGGCCCCGCCCCCTCTCGCCCCTCACCCTCTTCACTCACTTCCTGTATCCTTCTTTGCTCGGACGCCATTTTGTCATTTTGACTAGCAGCCGCGAGGTGAGCACGTCGTAGATTTTCTGTTGGGTTTAAATATCTTATTCGTAAGGATTGTTGCTTTAATAACAAAGCAATTAGTGTGTGATTATATAATATATTTACATGTTCTATTTGCTGTATTTTTTATGTGTTTTATCTCACCGTGAATCGAGATTTAGCAGCTACCGGTTGTTGGGGCTTATGGGGCAAGAAAAAATGTGATTCGCGTTGTTTTGTAAAATTAGTTTTCTTACTTTATAAATTCGACGGTTATTTGTATAAACGATAATCTGAATATATATACTTTGCTAATAGTTTGCATATACAAGAATTTTTTGGAAAATGAGTTTAGTAAGCTTGGGGCTGCAACGCACTGCTGGAGAGAGCAAGGCTACTGCGCATGCGCAGTGTAAGGCCAACCTAATGGCGGAGCTGGTGGTAGTTTTTCCGCTTCTAGCATATGTCGGTTTCTCAAAGCAGGACATGTTTTAATTGCAGTTCGAGGATATAAGATGGCGATACTTTAAACCTAGTTTCTCAGCCTACTCTTTGGACATACATAACGTGAGATTGTATAATAGGTGAGTGTTAATGAGCTCAGAGTTAATAATTAAACACAACTCTCTTTCACTCAGATCTTTTTCAGATTTTCACCATGAGCGGATGTCGTGTGTTTATCGGCCGTCTGAGCCCTCATGCCCGGGAGAGGGACGTGGAGAAGTTCTTCAAGGGTTATGGACGCATCCGAGAGATCAACCTGAAGAATGGTTTCGGCTTTGTGGTGAGTATCGTGTCTTTCTCTCTAACACACACACACACACACGGATACTGTGGTTATCTTTATGTGTGGGGTGAAATGCAGCACTGACAGGTGTGTGTGTGCAGGAGTTTGATGACCATAGGGATGCGGACGACGCAGTGTACGAGTTAAATGGAAAGGAGCTTTGCAACGAGAGGTATGCTGAACATCCTGTCACAGTCCTGCCTGGAGGTCACGAGGTCGCATGATTACTGTGATGTAGTGTTCTGTGTTTATAAACTGTATGACGTCAGTGTGCTCGCTCTCACTGTACAGGGTGACCATTGAGCATGCTCGCTCTCGTCGTGGTAGAGGAGGCGGAGGCGGAGCCGGCAGCCGTTTCTCTCCCCGATTCGGAGGCTACCGTCAATCACGTAGTGCAGGATCCAGGTCTCTCTCTCTGCATTTGTCCGAGAACCAGATGTAATCGATTTTCGATATATAAGGGGTTAATCTTCATTCATGGTCTGAAATGGAATAGTGTGTGTGTTTATCTGTCAGTGATTGAACATCTCTCACTCAGGTATGGGCCCCCCGTGCGTACAGAGCACAGGATTATCGTGGAGAATCTGTCGTCCCGTATCAGCTGGCAGGTAAGAAACGTGCACACACTCCATCCATCACTCTTTCCACCGTTTATCATTAAAACACTGTTTTCGCCACACTGCAATACGAAGGCTAAAAACCTTGAAGCCTGTTTTTTGTGGTAACTTTGAGTAATTCCTCTTGATAAATATGAATTTAGTTTATAAATGTTTAATCTGGTTATTTTCTAACTGAGTCCCGTCTCTTTAAACCTTTTCTTTAACAGCTGTGCTCTGGTATTCTGGTTTAATTGGAGTTGCATGCGCAGCCCGTGAGGTGCATAGCGCCCTCTGCTGGTTGTGTTCTGAATAGTGCTTCTCCCCATACGCAGTTGTAGCGCAGCATAGCCTTATGGGACATGGGTAGCCCCCTGTGGAGGGTCTCTGGGGCCTCCAGGTTGCCCCCCCACCCCATCCCGTTTGGGTCTTATTCTGGTCGTGGGGGGCACGCACACAGTCCTCTCTCGCTGAGTCTGGTGGGTCCGTGCTTACGGAGGCCGGAGGTCGTTTAAACCGCGTTGGTTCCGTTTGCTATTTGGACAAGTGGCTTCTTTGCTAATGTCTTCTGTGGTTTGGAACGGTAAGTGGACCAACACACTGCTAGATTACATGATGGATGCAGGGAGGGGGGTGTTTACTGTAGGAGGAGGGGGTGGGCCAAAAAAATGGACCGCTCTGGAGGAGGAATGAGGAGTTTTGGAATGGGATGAATGATTCAAGTCTTATTAATGAGAGTGCACGAGCACACATGCACACACGCACACACACAGGGTGATGCAGATGTTTGCTTATTATTTTATACACATAAACACACACAACAACTCAGTGGCTGGTTATAACAGGATCAGCTCCTGAATGGCCTCACCAAGATTTCACACCAGCTTCAGCAGATCAAGTCGATGCCACAGTTGTCCAGCAGGTGAAGTGTGTGTGTGTGTGTGTATTAAGCGCCCCCTAGTGCCCTCCCCTGTGTTGTTCAGAACACCACGGTCATGACTGCAGGTTTTCTTACAGAGACGTTATGACTTTATTCACACAATGTCTGTGAACATTACGATCAGCCACCTGATATGAACCACACTGCTCTGTTCAGGGTAACCATACTGTCCACTGCTCTGTTTTCAGTGTTTTCCTGCTTCTCTAGTGCCCCGTGCAGGTGTTTGTCCTATTAGTGTAACATTGTGCAGCATCACTGCAGCGTGCTGCTGCCTTTACTAAAGCAAAAGGTCACCTGCAGGAGGACAGAACACCTGGGCAGCTTTTTATTTGTCACAGTGCACTTTGTTCTCACCGTTTTATCAGACGTCACCCGTCTGTCGTCTAACCAGCTCGCCCTTTATCTACCTGGCAGTGTGACCCGGAGTGTGTTTCAGAGTCAGGGCTTGTGTAAAGGGTTAGGGTTAGGGTGTGTCTGTATCTCGGTGTGTTTTGAATCACTGTGCTGCTGCTTTGCTTTAGGACCTGAAGGACCTGATGAGGAAAGTGGGAGATGTGACGTTCGTGGACGCTCACAGAGCAAACAAGAATGAGGGGTAAGTTATTTACAGAGTTACGTTTACTCTTAACCCTGAGGTAAAGATGCGGTGTTTAAACAAACCGTTTGTGTGTGTTAGGGTGGTGGAGTTTGCCACACACAGCGATATGAAGAACGCCATTGAGAAGCTGAACGGCACGGAACTGAACGGACGCAAGCTCAAACTGTATGAGGACCGGAAGAGGAGGTATGGGTTGTGAACACGCACACATTCTGATGTATTTATTTGGCTACATTTATAAATCCTGCATCCTGTACATTGTTATATCAGATCTGACTGTGTGTGATATGGCACTGGTTAATCCTGTGTGTGTGTGTGTTCAGCCGCAGCAGAAGTCGCTCTCGCAGCTCCTCCAGATCTCGCTCTCGCTCGCGCTCCAAATCTGCCAGTCGGAGCCACAGCCGTGAGGATAAGCGCGAGAGCAAGCGTGAGAAACGATCTCGCAGCCGCTCTCGCTCCGCCAGTCGTACGCCGGAGAAGAAAACGTCGGCCAAGTCCGAGTCCCGCTCTCGCAGCCGCTCTCCATCTCCCAGGAAACAGTCTCGCTCTCGCTCAGCATCCACCGAGAGCCAGCACTGAGTGTGTGTATGTGTATGTGTATGTGTGTGTGTGCGTGAGACACTGAGGTTGGTTCACATCTAAAAGAATGCGTCAGTTGCAGGCTGTTTGTGTATCTTCATCTTTACGGAGAGTGAACCTTATTAACCTTTTGATTTTTATTCGATTTTTTTATTTGATTTTTCTGTATGGAGCTTTATTAGATGTAAAGAAACTGTATGTGAGGTAAGCAGATGAAGTGGATGAGCTGAGGTGCTGTGTGTGATGTACACACATGTGCCTGGTGTACATGGGTGTATTGGTCATGCTAAACTGTGTAGTAGCTCTGGTTTAGAGCCGAAAATCAGAGCCTCACACATCGAGCACGTCTCGGCTGACCGACGTCACCTGGAGGAGGGAGTGTGTGCTTTTCTGCTTTTGTTTTTGTAGTAGAGATGGCCATTAAATCAGAACCAGGCAAGTGTGTGTGTGAAGGAGTTTTTCATTGTTCTGTACGCATTTCTTTTGACAGTCATCATTGTGCTGTGGTGTTCTGGTTCTGTAACTGCTTATGAGGATTTATTACAGAAATAAACTGAATCATTCTGGATAGTGTGTGTGATTTAATGAGGCAGACTTACTGCATTAAAGTTGATTTCCTATAACAGTGTGTTCCTCTTACACACACTGCACATCTGTTTTCGTTTAAGGTGTGAAACCATTAGTTTCTATTGTCACCTTATAGCAGCTATAAACATCCTCACCCTCCTCTCTGCAGCTGCTGTTACAGAAAATGAATCGACCTTCTGTCTAATCGCAGTCCTGACCGCGGCGGTCTGCTGGATCTTCACGTATGTTTATTCACACACACACCTGAGTGTTAAACACCTGATCTTTTCTGCTCTGGACTTCACTTTGTTCCTGGTATAAAGACAGCTCTGTAGTAACGCGAGATGGCGCAGTCACTCTGCTGGCGGTCTGTGGGCGGAGCCTACATGGAGATGAGTCACTAACACTACTCAACTCTACTGTATTACTATTAGTAATGTTATTAATATTAATGTTGTTGTTAGTAATACTTGTCTATAGAAACAGGTCTAAGTGCTGAATGAAACAGAAGGTGTGTGTGTGTATATAAAGAATTTCTGGAGTTTAAAACAAATAATCTACTTCATCTTAATTTTAATCTCAGTTTTACCCCAAAAAAGATGAACAGTTGAACTGAAATAACTGAAAATGAAGAAGTGTGCCTTTTTGTTCACACACACACACACACACAC
>JAUCMX010000002.1:212393-222393 GCA_033459395.1 Hemibagrus guttatus | reverse complement strand
ATCCCCTGTGTTTCCCCCGAATGCACACTACATTACCCACAATCCCCTGTGTTTCCCCCTAAACTGCACACTACATTACCCACAATCCCCTGTGTTTCCCCCTGACTGCACACTACATTACCCACAATCCCCTGTGTTTTCCCCAAACTGCACACTACATTACCCACAATCCCCTGTGTTTTCCCCAAACTGCACACTACATTACCCACAATCCCCTGTGTTTCCCCCAAACTGCACACTACATTACCCACAATCCCCTGTGTTTCCCCCGAATGCACACTACATTACACACAATCCCCTGTGTTTCCCCCGAATGCACACTACATTACCCACAATCCCCTGTGTTTCCCCCGAATGCACACTACATTACCCACAATCCCCTGTGTTTCCCCCGAATGCACACTACATTACCCACAATCTCTCCATGTGACGTGGAATAAAACACGGATCCTCCACGACCCTTCAGCTCCAGTTCTGTTTAGTGTGTCAGAGAACCTAAAACTCATAAACACTGCTTTATCTGCACTGACCTTCACACATTCTCTCTGTGTGTGTGTGTGTGTGTGTGTGTGTGTGTGTGTGTGTGTGTGTGTAGGTGATGCAGCATCCTGCAGATGGAGGACAGGTTCTGTCTCTGTGCAGTAATCAGAAAGAGTTGATGGGAAAAGTGGCTGAAATCTGGATTTACTCCCTCTGTAGCCAACCAATCGACCACGAGGAGGCGGGGCTAATGAAGATCAAACGTTCTGGTATAAACACACACAGACACACACACACACACACACACACACACTATGAGGGCATGAGGAAGCAGAGCTAATGTCCCAGGTGTGGTGTTTGTTGTTTGTGTATTTGTTTTTTATTTATTTGAGAGTTTTGTGTTTGTAGAGAATTACTCAGAGGAGGAGTACGAGAGTTTCTCTTCAGAGCAAGAGGCGAGTGATGATGCTGCACACACACAGGTACACACACACATAGGTGTACACACACACACAGGTACACACACACACACACAGGTATACACACACATACACAGGTACACACACACACACACACACAGATACACACATACACACACACTGGTACACACACACAGGTACATACACACACACACACACACACACAGGTGCACACACAGGAACACACACACACACATGTACACACACACACACACACACACACAGGTAAACACACACACACACACAGGTACACATACACACACACACTGGTACACACACACAGGTACATACACACACACACACACACACACACACACACACACACAGGTAAACACACACACACACACAGGTACACATACACACACACACTGGTACACACACACAGGTACATACACACACACACACACACACAGGTACACACATACACACACACTGGTACACACACACACAGGTACATACACACACAAACACACACACAGGTACACACACAGGAACACACACACACACATGTACACATACATACATACATACACACACAGGTACACACACACACACACACTCAGACAGGTACACACACACACACACACTCACAGGTACACACACACACACACACACACACACACATACAAAAACACACACACACAGGTACACACAGAGGTGTGCACACACACAAACACACACAAAAACACACACAGATACACATTCACAGGTACACACACACAGGCACACACAAGCACATAAAAACACACACATACACACACACACACACACACACAAGCATGTGTCAAAATATGTGTGTGTGAATGTACTTACAGGATCTTGAAGATGATGAGTTTGATGTGAGGAAGTCTAAAAAACAGCGACGCTCGATCGTGAGAACAACATCCATCACAAGGGTAACACACACAAACACACACACTCACAAACACACACACACTCACAAACACACATACTCACATGCGTGTACACACATACACACACACACATGCTCACATGTGTATACACATGCATATACACACACACACACAAACACACACACTCACATGCATATGCACACATACATACACTCACACACACACACAAACACACACTCACATGCGTATATACATGCACATACACACACACACACTCACATGCACATACACACACACACAGGTACACACACACACAGGTATACACACAAAGACAGAGGTACACACACACAGGTATACACACACACAGGCATATACATATGCATATACACACACATACACACACACACACACACACACACACACACACACACACTCAACTGCATATACACACACACTCACACAAACACACACACTCACACAAACACACACTCACACAAACACACACTCACATGGATATACACACACTCACATGCGTATACACATGCATATCCACACACACACACACACACACACAAACACACACTCACATGCATATACACATGCATATACACATACACACAAACACAGTCACATGCATGTACACACATACACACACTCACATACACACACTCACATACATATACACATGCATATACACACACACACTTACACACACTCACATGCATATACACATACACACACACACGCATATACACACACACTCACACACACACATGCATATACACACATACACACACACACACACATGCATATAGACACACACATACACAAACACACACTCACATGCATATACACATGCATACACACACACACACACACACACAGGTATACACACACAGACAGAGGTACACACACACACAGGTATACACACACACAGGCATATACATATGCATATACACACACATACACACACACACACACACACACTCACATGCGTATACACACACACTCACACACAAACACACACTCACACACAAACACACACTCACATGCATATACACATGCATATACATACACACACACACACATGCATATACACACATACACACACTCACATGCATATAAACATGCATATATACATACACATAAACACACTCACATGCATGTACACACATACATACACACACACACACACACTTACACACACTCACATGCATATACACACATGCACACACACACACGCATATACACACATACACTCACACACACTCACATGCATATACACACATACATACACACTCACATGCATATACACACATACATACACACTCACATGCATATACACACATACATACACACACACACACACTCACATGCATATACACACACACTCACATGCATATACACACACACATACATATACACACATACATACACACACACACACACACACGCACACTCACATGCATATACACATGCATACACACACATACATATACACACTCACACACATATACACAAACACTCACACACACACATGCACACACACATACACAAACACTCACACACACATGCACACACACATACACAACCACAAACACACACAGATGCATATAAACACGTGCACACACACATACACACACATTTATCTTGATGTGTAATGCTCATCTCTCTTCATTAGCAGCAGAACTTTAAACAGCGAGTTGTTGCTCTGCTCAGACGTTTCCGTGTCTCTGATGAGGTGAGTGTGTGTGTGTGAGAGTGTGTTTGTGTGTGTGTAAAGCTGGTAAAGAGATTAGCAAATATGCTAAAAATAATCAATTTATTGCAGCTAAGCTAAAAAAACAGCCTTCCCTTATGCTCACTGTGAAAATGCTGCAGAGTGTTACCTCAGGAGTTTGTTACCTCAGGAGAGTGTTACCTCAGGAGTTTGTTACCTCAGGAGAGTGTTACATCAGGAGTTTGTTACCTCAGTAGAGTGTTACCTCAGGAGTTTGTTACCTCAGGAGAGTGTTACATCAGGAGTTTGTTACCTCAGGAGAGTGTTACCTCAGGAGTTTGTTACCTCAGGAGAGTGTTACATCAGGAGTTTGTTACCTCAGTAGAGTGTTACCTCAGGAGTTTGTTACCTCAGGAGAGTGTTACATCAGGAGTTTGTTACCTCAGTAGAGTGTTACCTCAGGAGTTTGTTACCTCAGGAGAGTGTTACATCAGGAGTTTGTTACCTCAGGAGAGTGTTACCTCAGGAGTTTGTTACCTCAGGAGAGTGTTACATCAGGAGTTTGTTACCTCAGTAGAGTGTTACCTCAGGAGTTTGTTACCTCAGGAGAGTGTTACATCAGGAGTTTGTTACCTCAGTAGAGTGTTACCTCAGGAGTTTGTTACCTCAGGAGTGTGTTACCTCAGGAGAGTGTTACCTCAGGAGAGTGTTACATCAGGAGAGTGTTACATCAGGAGTTTGTTACCTCAGTAGAGTGTTACCTCTGGAGAGTGTTACCTCAGTAGAGTGTTACCTCAGGAGTTTGTTATCTCTGGAGAGTGTTACCTCAGGAGAGTGTTATCTCTGGAGAGTGTTATCTCTGGAGAGTGTTACCTCAGGAGTTTGTTATCTCTGGAGAGTGTTACCTCAGGAGAGTGTTACCTCAGTAGAGTGTTACCTCAGTAGAGTGTTACCTCAGTAGAGTGTTACCTCTGGAGAGTGTTATCTCTGGAGAGTGTTACCTCAGTAGAGTGTTACATCAGGAGTTTGTTACCTCAGTAGAGTGTTACCTCAGGAGTTTGTTACCTCAGGAGAGTGTTACATCAGGAGAGTGTTACCTCAGTAGAGTGTTACCTCAGGAGTTTGTTACCTCAGTAGAGTGTTACCTCAGGAGTTTGTTATCTCTGGAGAGTGTTACCTCAGGAGAGTGTTACCTCAGTAGAGTGTTACCTCAGGAGTTTGTTACCTCAGTAGAGTGTTACCTCAGGAGTTTGTTATCTCTGGAGAGTGTTACCTCAGGAGAGTGTTACCTCAGGAGAGTGTTACCTCTGGAGAGTGTTACCTCTGGAGAGTGTTATCTCTGGAGAGTGTTATCTCTGGAGAGTGTTATCTCTGGAGAGTGTTACCTCAGTAGAGTGTTACCTCAGGAGTTTGTTACCTCAGTAGAGTGTTACCTCAGGAGTTTGTTACCTCAGGAGAGTGTTACATCAGGAGTTTGTTACCTCAGTAGAGTGTTACCTCAGGAGTTTGTTATCTCTGGAGAGTGTTACCTCAGGAGAGTGTTACCTCAGGAGAGTGTTACCTCAGGAGAGTGTTACCTCAGGAGAGTGTTACCTCTGGAGAGTGTTATCTCTGGAGAGTGTTGCCTCAGGAGAGTGTTACCTCGCGAGTTTGTTGTTCCATAAATAGACATAGAGAGCCTACTGAGGAAATGCCCTCCACACAGAACGAGCTAATTACAAGTGTTAGTGTGTTAGCAATGCCGTTACTCAGGTTTTTAACATGTTGTCAATAATCAACCGTGGAACATCCTCTGAAGCTAAAATGGCTAGCATTATACTCCGCACTATTACAGCTCACTTCCTGTGCCCATGTGCAGGTGCTGGACTCAGAGCAGGACCCCGCGGAGCCGCCGCCGGAGGTGGAGGAGGATCTGGAGAGTCTGGACTTTGAGAATCCGAGTGACAGTCCAGACCTGGAGGACGATGACAGTGTACTGAGCACGCCCAAACCCCAGCTCAAGTCAGTGTGTGTGTGTGTGTGTGTGCTGAAATGCTTGCTAACTGCTAACTTTGGCTAATAGACATGACCAGAGGAAGTCAGTTATAAACAGTTATGTTGAGCTTGGTTTAAAATGTTCCTGCCTCACTCACAGTTGGTTCTTACGCTGGCCACGCCCACAAAATAATTTTCTAACAAATGTTATTAGCCCACTGGCTAGTTAGCATGGTGAACTGTTTCAACTTTTCTACTGGTGCTGATCTGAGTTGCTCCTGTGTATTTGTGAGTAATGTTCTGATCAGTTAATATCTTAAACTTTTACAGGTTAAAGTTAGTGAATTGTAACAAGCTAGCAACTTAATGTGTACTAGGCTAAATCTCCACTAGCTAGCAGCTGGCCTCTGACATTTTGTGTAGACGCAGGCCAACATTACACCACTAGAGGGCACTGAGACACCAGCTGACCATCCATGCTCCACTGTTGACCTGTTTTAAAACTCACAACGCCCCCTGGGGGTCTGGAGTGCATAAAGATGGCATAAAGACATGGCCCTGATCATTGTGTGTGTGTGTGTGTGTGTGTGTGTGTGTGTGTGTGTGTGTGTGTGTGTGTGTGTGTGTGTGTGTGTGTGTGTGTGTGTTGTAGGCCATATTTCGAAGGTGTGTCTCTCTCCAGCTCACAAACGGAGATTGGCAGCCTTCACAGCGTGAGGAGTCACAGAGAACCGCCCAGTCCGGTACACACACACACACACACACACACTAATGAGTGTATATATGAGTGAATACGATAACATGGAATAGAAAGTAATGAGGGAATTTTCTCATCACACACAGCAGTGATTCACTGACAAGCTAACTCTCTCTCTCTGTCAGATGGATCCTGATAAGCTGAAGATTTCTGGAGGAAAGTTTCAGATGGATGACATGTCTGATGGCATCACTTTTGTATGAATATACACACACATACACACACACACACACACACACAGGACATGTAACACCCCTTTGTCTTGATGAACAGCTTGGATCCTCATAATATTCAAACCATCTCAAAATGAAACATACTTGTGTGTGTGTGTGTGTGTGTGTGAAGTCGCAGCCTGAAGCCTTGACACCAACCACAGAGCTGGAGATGATGGACAACATGGACTCATTTTTGGAGAAGCTGCCACCTACAGGACGGATGATCAAAACTGAGTCCCTCATTATCCAGTCAAACAGGTGACACACACACACACACACACACACACACACACATACACTCATCGAATCATTTGATTATTTTAACCAAAAACAATGATTCAGATTTGTTCAGTGACCCTTCCTGTCCATCTTTGTGCCTTTACTGTGTCTCTTTAGATTTTATGAGTAAGTTGTTTCACTTCCTCAGTATATTTATGTAAAAACAGATTTCAGGAGAAATATTCTGATGTATGAAAAGTGTGATGTCCAGTTCAGAGAGAGGATCTGCTGGACATATTTTGAAGACGTTTCAGTGCAGTGAGTTCAGAGAAAGCTCTGAGACTGACCTGAGACCTCAGAAGCAGCTCAGCTCACACTTTCACACACACAGCACACACACAGCTGCTTTTAGTGCTCCAGACTCACTTCCTGCCTCTGTACATTCCTGTGGTGAAGTGAAAGAAGCAGCAGGTCAGCAGATCCTCACTCCTTCACTTCCTTCACCAGGGTCCCAGCTGGTTCAGAGTCAGTAGGTTCACCTCTCTCTTTCAGACTCAAAGAAAGGGGCAGATTCATCCAAATGTCCAACCCACTGACCTGCACCTTCACAGCACACACTCACTCTACTGCAGTCAGGGACAAGCAGATGTTTTACACAAGCAGAATTTCAGCTGACCAGAAACGAGGCTCAGCATGGAGAAGGGAACTGGAATGATGAGAAGAACTGTTTAAAAACACAGATCTCTGTCCCTCCCTCCTCTCTCTCTCTCTCTCTCTCTCTCTCTCTCTCTCTCTCTCTCTCTCTCTCTCTCTCTCTCTCTCTCTGTAGGCAGGAGGTGAAGCAGGTCCGCAGAGGGAGGAGTACATCACTGAAGGAACGACAGACGAGCCGACCACCAAACGAGAGAGCTAACAGTCTGGATAACGAACATCCGCTACACACACACTGTCCTCTACAGGTACACACACACAAACTGTCCTCTACAGGTACACACACACAAACACACTGTCCTTTACATGCACACACACACATACATAAACACTGTCCTCTACAGGTACACACACACACAAACTGTCCTCTACACGTACACACACACACACACAGACTGTTCTCTACAGGTACACACACACACACACACACACACACACACTGTCCTTTACAGGCACACACACACACACACACAAACACTGTCCTCTACAGGTACACACACACACACACACACGTACACACACACACAAACTGTCCTCTACACGTACACACACACACACACAAACTGTGCTCTACAGGCACACACACACACACACACACACACACACACACACACACTGTCCTCTACAGGTATACACACACACACGTACACACACACACAAACTGTCCTCTACACGTACACACACACACACACACACACACACACACACACACACACACACACCTCAAACTGTGCTCTACAGGTACACACACACACACTGTCCTCTACAGGTACACACACACTGTCCTCTACAGGTACACACACACTGTCCTCTACAGGTACACACACACACACACACACACACACACAACTGTCCTCTACAGGTATACACACACACACACTGTCCTCTACAGGTACACACACACACACACACACACACACAAACTGTCCTCTACAGGTACACACACACACAAACTGTCCTCTACAGGTACACACACACACACACACACACACACACACACACACAATACACACACACAGACAAACTGGCCTCTACAGGTACACACACACACTGTCCTCTAAAGGTATACACACACACACACATACACACACACACTCCTCTACAGGTACACACACACACACCACACAAACTCTTCTCTACAGGTACACACACATATATACACACACACACTGTCCTCTACAGGTACACACACACACACACACACACACTCTCCTCTACAGGTATACACACACACACACACACACGCAAACACTGTCCTCTACAGGTACACACACACACGCACACTGTCCTCTACAGGTATACACACACACACACAGACACACACACACACACACACACACACACACTGTCCGCTACACGTACACACACACATACACACACACTGTCCTCTACAGGTACACACACATACACACACACACACAAACTGTCCTCTACACGTACACACACACACACACACAGACTGTTCTCTACAGGTATATACACACACACACACACACACACACACACACACAGTCCTGTACACGTACACACACACACACACTGTCCTCTACAGGTACACACACACACACAAACTGTCCTCTACAGGTACACACACACACACACACACACACACACACACACACAAACTGTCTTCTACAGGTATACACACACACACACACAAACTGTCCTTTGCAGGTTTATACACACACACACACACACACACACACACACATACAAACTGTCCTCTACAGGTACACACACACACACACACACACACACACACACACACACACACACACACACACTGTCCTCTACAGGTACACACACACACACACACACACACACACTGTCCTCTACAGGTACACACACACACACACACACACACACACACACTGTCCTCTACAGGTACACACACACACACACACACACCCACACACACACACACTGTCCTCTACAGGTACACACACACACACACACACACACACACACACACAAACACACACACACACACACTGTCCTCTACATGTACACACACACACACACACACACACACACACACTGTCCTCTACACGTACACACACACACACACACACACACACACTGTCCTCTACACGTACACACACACACACACACACACACACAGACACACACACACTGTCCTCTACAGGTACACACACACACACACACACACACTGTCCTCTACACGTACACACACACACACACACACACACACTGTCCTCTACACGTACACACACACACACACACACACACTCACACATTCACATATTCACACACACACACACACACACTCACACACACACACACACTGTCCTCTACACGTACACACACACACACACACACACACACACACACACACACTAACTGTCCTCTACACGTACACACACACACACACACACTGTCCTCTACACGTACACACACACACACACACACACACACACACACACACTGTCCTCTACAGGTACACACACACACACACACACACACACTGTCATCTACAGGTACACACACACACACACACACACACTGTCATCTACAGGTACACACACACACACACACACACACACACTGTCATCTACAGGTACACACACACA
>JAUCMX010000002.1:197393-207393 GCA_033459395.1 Hemibagrus guttatus | reverse complement strand
GTCCTCTACAGGTACACACACACACACACTGTCCTCTACTGGTACACACACACACACACACACACACACGATGGAATTGGATTAAATTCTTTGATGTTTTATATCACTTGATCTTTGATGAAAAAGGCTTTGATGTTTGAAGCAGTTCTTTGACTCCAGATTCCCCGTAAAACGGTGTACGATCAGCTGAACCACATCCTGGTGTCTGATGATCATCTTCCTGACAGCATCATCCTCATCAACACCTCTGACTGGCAGGGCCAGGTGAGTCTGACTCTCACCTGTCAATCACACAGGTTGTTGCTATGGAAACGGCAGCAGGACCTTCTCTCCAGCAGGTTTATTTACAGATGTTCCGTTAAAGCGTGAGTCAGAGTCAAACTCAGATTTAGAGCCGGACTCACCGGAGTCATAGACGACTTCAGACACACAGAGTCTGGGTCCGGGTCCGGGTCACTCAGAAACAGAGTTAGAATCAGTAATAGAATTGGACTTGGACTCTGAATTTATTTTCTTAAATAATGTGTAAAATCTGTGTGTCTGTCTCTCCCCCTGTCTGTCTGTCTGTCAGTATCTGTCTGATGTCCTGCAGAATCACACTCTCCCTGTCGTGTGTACGTTCACCACAGCTGACGTTCAGGCTGCATTCAACACCATCATCTCACGAATACAGAGATTGTGAGTCTCTCTCTCTGTCATTCTCTCTCTCTATCTGTCTTTCTCTGTCTCTCCCTCTTTTTTCTCTTTCTCTCTCTCTTAAATTTTTACTGTGTGTGTGTGTGTGTGTGTGTGTGTGTACAGCTGTAACAGTAACTCCATCACTCCGTCTCCGGTGAAGATTGCAGTTGCAGGTGCTCAGCATTACCTGTCCTCTGTGCTCCGCCTCTTCGTAGATCATTTGGCTCACAAGACTCCTGATTGGCTGGGCTACCTGCGATTTCTCATTATTCCACTAGGTGAGTGGCGCACGTGTGTGTGTGTGTGTGTGTGTGTGTGTGTGTGTGTGTGTGTGTGTGTGTTTTTTCAGTACTTATTGAGCTGTCTGCACAGGGAAGCCATTTAACTTTCTTCATGGAGCTATTGGTTTTTTTTATTTGTGTGTGTCTGTGTGTGTGTGTGTGTGTGTGTGTGTGTGTGTGTAGGAGCCCATCCTGTGTCTGAATACTTGGCCAGTATTGATTACAGGTATAACAACCTGTTCAAGGACTCAGCATGGAGAGATTTATTCTACAAACCTGAAGCTCCAGTTATAGGTGACACACACACACACACACACACACACAAACACACACACAAAACAGGTAGATATAAGGTTCCTTTACTGATTAGAACATTAGCGTTACTCATGTTGCTTCTGTCTAAAACTAAACAGGAATCCTCACACACTGAACACGTCCTAGACACTGTGAAGATTTCACTGTGGCTGAACTGTTCTGAGTGTGTGTGTGTGTGTGTGTGTGTGTGTGTGTGTGTGTGTGTGTGTGTGTATCTGGACGTGTGGACATCTGGACATCCCATAATCCTGCTCTCTGGACACATAAAACACACAGGAGACATTCATGAATTCCATCTGATTAATATTCATAATCTGGATCTTTAATTTAATCTAAATGCTGTGTGTGTGTGTGTGTGTGTGTGTGTGTGTGTGTGCAGTGCAGGAGAATCCTGATATAGTCTCCAGAGTAACTCAGTACATGCTGGGAGCAAATGGAGCATATCAGCTCCCCATAGCAGAGGCTATGCTAACATACAAGCAAAAAAGGTACACACACATATATACACACACACACACATATATACACACACACACACATATAAACACACACATACACACATCATTTCAGTGTGTGTGCAGTGCAGTATTGTGTTATTAATGCATCATGTGACTAAGCCCCGCCCCCTCACCACCGAGCGTCTGTCATTAACAGGTTTATTGTGTTTGTGTTTTTCTTTGTGCGCTCTGAAGGAAAAAGAGTTTTCATTTTGATTTTGCAGTGAGGTACAGTGCTCTGCCTGCCTGCATGTACACACCTCCTCCTCACACTCCATCACTCCATCACTCTCCTGTTACTCAAACATCCTCCTCTCTTCATTTCCTCTTCCTCACTCTCTAAATCCTTCTTTTCTTTTCCTTTTCTTCCTTCCTGCACTTATTTCCTCTCTGTCTCTTTCCTTCTTTCCTGCACGTGATTTTCTTTGATGTTTTTTTTTTATTCACAGAATTAAAACTAATCAGAATTTAAATGATAGAAAATCTAAATTCTGCATAAAGATTTATTGGCACCTTTCAGAAGAACGTTAAATAAAAGTAAATGATTTAATCATCAAGGTTTCTTCTTTACGTTTTATCGCTGGGGTGCAAATAGTTTTGAAACCGGTGTTTTTTGCTTCGTCACATTTTGTGTTAGAAAGGAGGCTGCTGATTGGACGAGAGCCGGTGTGTGATTCCGACTGTTCTCCATCAGACTCATGACAGTCGAACTGTATTAAACTGAATCAAACAGAATTTAAACTGAATCAAATGCTCAGTGATCGATTCCTCAAGTGTGTATTCTGTTTCCTCTCTTGTGTTCCAGTCCTGTTTGAACACGTCCCCTTGTTCACGTCCCCATGCCCGAGTCCCCTTGTCCCTCTTCAGGTCTGAATGTAGTCATATTAGGACTTTAGGAGTTAATATTACCCAGAAGGCTTTGCAGCAGTCTGACTAAATCTTTAATTTATATTTTCTCATGCTCTGCCCTAACCAGTTATCTAGTTAGCTAATCAACACTAAGAGTATGTTTGTACATTATCACAGTTTAACTACAGTGACTAGCTCGCTATTTTCTAAAACTAAACCCAGAAGATAGAGCAATGTGTTATGCTGAATAAATTACAGTGAACGCTGATGATGATGATGCGTGTTAATGATGAAGCTCCGCCCACATTGACTTGGTGTAGACGAGGGAACGTGAAGGAGGGTGTGTTTATAACCTTCTCCTGATCTTCACCCCACCACTCGCTCACTTCTGTCTGTCTCTCATTTCATTCCCTCCAGTCCAGATGAAGACTCGTGTCAGAAATTCATCCCCTTCATCGGGGTAAGTTACACACACACACACACACACACACACACACACACATCAGCACAGTGCTGTGGGAATAATCATGAGAATATTGTGGATATAAAGATTTTATTGTTGTGTGTGTAGATGGTGAAGGTGGGGCTGGTGGAACAGAGCTCTGCTGTATCAGGTCTGTCACACACACACACACATACAGAGCGCAGGCTTGGCATCAGTGTCTTTTTCACATCATACATCCATAATTTCTGGATTTTTATTAGTAATTTTCGGTGGCTCAGTGATCCACAGCGTAGACCTACATGTATGTGATTAAAAGCAGACAGAGTCATGAGAGGAAGTGGCACGCCACAGAGCTGAAGATGAACTGCTCTGGCTCCCCCCTGTGGTCTCCCAAAGCTACTACATCAGGGGCAATGTGAAACAAATCACTTTATCATGCAAATCCTCAGTGTCTCAGAGAAACATCAAGAAAATAACCTGATGATCAGTAATCAATACCTCCATTTTATATGTTGCTTTAGGACCTACACATCATGTAGAGACAATATTTTATAGATTATATCTCTAATACATGACTTGGACTGTCTGTCTCCTAACTGTCTCTCTCTCTGTCTCTCTCTCTCAGGTGACTCAGATGACGCTGCTCCGTTAGCATCTCTCCTCTCCTCCACTCCTCCGCAGATCTCTCCAGCTTTGAAAGAAGCTTCTCCCACTCCTCCATCCTCTCCCTCCATCCACTCGTCCCTCTGCGGGTACACACACACACACACACACACACACACACACACACTGCTCTCTCTCTCTTTCTTTCTCTCTCTCTCTCTCTCTTTCTTTCTCTCTCTGTTTGAAATGTGTGTAATTACCTGTATCTGTATGCAGTTCCCCTGGGAGTGGACAGGGGGAGCTGATGGGGCTGCAGGTGGACTACTGGGTCGCACCATCAGAAAAGAAGAGAGACGTGGAGAAAAGAGATTTCGTCTCTAAAAACACGCTCAGGTGCACCTTCCGCTCACTGCAGGTTAGCCGCCTCCCACTGGGTGGAGCAGAGGCGGGGCCAACCATGTCCATGACTGTTGTCACCAAGGAGAAAAACAAGAAAGGTGCATATGTGATGACGATGATGATGATGATAATAATAACAATAGTTATTATAGTAAGGGTTGATTTGGAACAAAACTGTGTGTGTGTGCGCGTGTGCATTAGTGATGTTTCTGCCGAAGAAAACAAAAGATAAAGATGTGGAGTCAAAGAGTCAGGTGATTGAAGGGATCAGCCGATTGATCTGCACTGCCAAACACCAGCAGACCATGCTGAAAGGTAATCAATCAACCAATCAGTGCATTAACTCAAGCTCTCATCAATATCACCTTCAATCAGCAGCAGTGTGTCATCCTCACACACAGCCCAATAATTAGTCAATTAATAAACTGATCAGTTAGCACAGAGGAGCAGATCACATTCAGAGATAATTTATTAATCAATCAGTGGACTGAACTCTGTTGAGTTGATTCATTTGAACTAGCTGTTCGAGATAATTGAACTGTATGAGATTTGATTCAGTTGACTCACCATTGTGACTCACTGTAATTTTTTGATTATTTGATTTCTGTGTTAATTGACGTCTCTTTGCCATGGTCGCTCTAGTCCGCTGACCATCCTCACTGTTTGTGTGTGTGTGTGTGTGTGTGTTGAAGACTAAAGCACTTTTGTGTTAATTTAAGAATGTGTATCTTACAGTGTCTGTAGATGGCGTGGAGTGGAGCGATGTGAAGTTCTTCCAGCTCGCTGCTCAGTGGTCATCTCATGTCAAGCACTTCCCCCTCGCCATCTTCGGACACATCAAAGGACCCTTCTGAACTTTGACCTTTTGTGCCAACTTCCTTTACCCTGCTCTTAGACCCCACCCCACTCCATCCTTTAAACTCTCCTGTGTTTTTAAGCCTAACTGAAGACTAATGAACTGATCAACTGATCATGTGAATTGATTAACCGGCTAACTGACACCTGTTCCAGTGTCCAGGAATATTCAGGAATATGCCAGGGTGTGATCCGTGATGGCAGGACGACAGAAACGTCACTCACTTTTATTTTACTGGACACATTTACGGCTTGTCTTGTTCTGTTTGTGTGGCTGCTAAACATCAGGCTTCACTCCAGTAACACACACAATGACTCACTTTTCAATCCTGATTCGATTCATTTGAAATACTCATGTATGTGAATCGAACTTTGCCACATTTTACTTGATTCACATGATTTCACGATTCAGCTCATTTAAGTGAATCATGCTTTGTGGTATTTGATTCATTTGATTGACATGACTCACTTTTGATTCTTTCAAAACAAGCCATTGGAACGAATTGAACTCAGTTATGATTCACTTTATATTTTATTTTTAACTGTGTTTAAGTGATCATTAATGTCTCTTTTTGCTCTAGTCTACTGTCTGTTCTCAGTGTGTGTGTGTGTGTGTGTGTGTGAGAGAGAGAATGTTGAAGGGTAAAGCACTTTTTATGTGTTACTTTAAGAACAGCTTCCTGGCTCTGAGTCTTTCACATGCTTGTTCACGTAAAAGCCATGAAACATGGACACTAGTGATAAATATTTAGTTTAATATTGTTTTATGTATTTGTTTTATCATCAGTGTTTGACCTGCAGCACAGGTTGTGTGTATTTATTAATGATGTTTCAGATGAAGTGTGTGAGCAAACAGAAAGCTCTCAAACACACACACGCACGCTTTAAAGATGCACTATAAGAGCCACTATACGAGCCCTTATAAAGTGCATATGAAGAGCACTGTTACAGCATCATTACTGTCAGTATTTCTGCTCTTTTTTATCATTAATTTATTAACGAGTTTGTTCAGTTTAAATACTCCTTTTATTCAAATGAGCAGTGTAAAGATATGACTCTTGCTTAGAAAAAAAACAACATTTTCATTCATTATATTACAAAACCTTGTATGTTTATTTTATTCTTAAACACCACTGGACCCCAGTGAGAACAGGTGGAACCTGTATGAGCAGATGACCACCAGAAGAAAATCAGATAAACCGTCAGGAACCATTAGGATCACCACATTCCATTAGACCACAGTTACAGACCAGCAGAACCCCGTTAGAACATGCTGGAAGTGTGTAATGTTTTAGTGGCAAGACGTCCAATGAGGCGAGACAGCTAACGAGGGTTAGGGTTAGGGTTAGGGTTAGGGACAGTGCTCTAGAAGGTCATGCAGATTCACACAATATATACTCAGAGACAGTGTTTGAAAACAATGTTAAAGCTCTCATGGTTTGTCAGAATATTAGCTAGTTTAGCTAACTACAAGGTCACCCAGCAATAAGGAAGTGTGTTGTACCGCTCTGGATGTCTGAATAAACTGAAGAACCAGGAAACACTGAGAGGGGGGTGTGTGTGTGTGTGTGTGTGTGGGTCTTGTGGAGCTGCAGGACTTCGGCATTTTCATTTTCACCTCATAAACGCTCCATAAAGACGTGTGTTTCAGTTTCTACAGCAGGAAGGACAAATGGGACATTATCTGATCAATATTTGTAAAAGTTAAGAAGAAAAAAAAAAAAACAGTTTAAATACTACCACTGTGTTTCCTGAACTGGGAATAATAAACTACACACACTAGCCTGCCTCTGTCTCATTACTGCTGCTCTCAGGACAATCTCATTATACAACATGACACACTTTACATGATATTTAATACTGACACACACACACACACACACACACGACAAAACAAAGTCAGAACTTCGTTTATGTCGCTGGTTGAACTTGATAAACTAGCAACACTTTTAAACACACACACTTCAGCCTAGCAGACCAGCTAGTGATATTAGCTCTATATGTCAGAGTCAACAAGCTAATCAGCTAGCAAGGGTTTACAATGTTAATGTTTATTCGTATTCTAACAACTGCTCCTGTACATTTACTGTTATTTTATAAAGCATAATAAAGGATGTCAGTGACATTAAATTCTATTGTATATCCATAAAAACAATAAGAAGTGAAATACTGTATGAACTGCTGAATACAGTTTGTTTAATTAAATTGAGCTTCACGATTCTGGAAAAGGCACTCTATATTATGTTTATTCAACATTATTTAATTTTTTGTATTATCTTTTATATATATATATATATATATATATATATTAATGAAAGTAAGGCCTAGTCCACACGTACACGGGTATTTTTAAAACCGGAGTTTTTCTATGGCGTCAAATCACCGCCATAAGTATCGAACCCGTAAAAAAAATACAACACAGTATTGATTACACAGTAATCGTTCATTCATTGTGTACCGCTTATCCGAACTATTCTTGGGTCACAGGGAGCCTGTGCCTATCTCAGGCGTCATTGGGCATCAAAGCAGGATACACCCTGGACGGAGTGCCAACCCATCACAGGGCACACACACACACTCTCATTCACTCACACAATCACACACAATTTAGAGATTCCAATCAACCTACCATGCATGTCTTTGGACTGGGGGAGGAAACCCCCGAGGCACAGGGAGAACATGCAAACGCCACACACACACACGCAAAAAAAAACACCTGTATTTTACAAATCAAACAAGTCCATCTTTTATCAGCAACAACACTGCTGTAATGGCAGCCCTGAATATTCAGACTAAAGCTATTATCTTTCCTGGTTTCTGGAAGCAGTGTTTATTCTTCTTCCCCACAGGCAGTCTGCCTCCTGAAAATATCAGGGAAAGAGCTGAAAATATAAAGAGTAATTCAGAAGACTTTCATATCCTCATATACATCTGCACATCTAACTTTTATTAACGGTCATCTTAAAAACATTGCATGGGGAATCTATGCTTCATTACACCACCAGCATGCACTTGGTCATGTCCTGGTCAGTGCATGTGTCTGTCTCTGACCCTGCTGCCCCTGACCCTGTATCTGACTGACCTGAGCCTGTGGACGCGGTGATACAGGACTCTGATTAAGAGTCTGGGTTAATACAGAGATAAGAAACCACTCGAAATATTCTCTCTAGTAAATACAAAGCGAATACATTACTTTAAAGGTATACATATCATCATGATGAAACTGGACACATGGGCTCAGTGCTGCTAGCGCACTACTCTTCTGTTTGAGCAACAATAACGCTATGCTATGATGCTAATGATGGTATAATGCTACACCTGTCCAGTTCATTAAAATACTCTTTAGCATAATAACAGGAGGTTTGACACGATACTACAATATCCAAACATACAAGAAGCTTTAAGTGTATTAATTAAATCTTCTCACTTGATCAAGGCAGGTTCAAACACTAATCGGGTCGCGCGTCAGTGACGTCACTTTATTGATTGGCTAGAGAAGGGCAGTAGGTTGAGAAGCAGTGGACCAATGGAGACTTTTACCTCGCCCCGTAATCTGCATAAAACTCTACGCGTATTTTTTGGAATAGCAACTTTGTGATTCGTGTGTTGTATTTTTTTTTACGAGCATGATTTTTTTTTGCGGGTACGATACTTATGGCGTTGATTTGACGCCATATTTTTCCTCCTTCGTTTAAAAAAAACTCTCGTCCACACAAGCACGGTTTCAAAAGAATCTCCGTGGTGTGAAGCGCTGTCAGGAGCATGCCACACCACCAGGTGGCGATATAATCTCAAGAAAGCCATGTTGGTCAATCAGAAGCTGAGAAAAATTATTAGCGGTCCCGCTAGGCTAACACACTTGTTTCATGTAAACCAAGGAGATAGTGTTCACTAACGCATATGCATAAAAATGGAATAAAACTTCTTAACATATGCCGTGAATTCAACATTATTAAGAAAGATTAAATGGACCTTCAAGCACCTCCCCATTTTTGTTCGCATTTTTATATTAATTGTTTTCTCCTTCTCTCTGTTGATTGACTTGTTCATGATCATACAATATCCTATTGATACTAGTGCAGGGTGTGATTCAAATCGCACATCGACAAATCGCACCCTGCTATAGTGTACTTGTTTTGTAAACCTGTTCTGTGCCTTATTTTGCTTGAATTGTTCAAATACTGAATGCTTCAATGTCATTGTTTTTATTATAATAATAGCATTTAACAAATTATATATATATATATATATATATATATATATAAAAAAAATAAAGGAGATAGCAGCGCACAATCTGACGTCAAACAAAGGAGACGATGGCGCGTACGCCGACGTCACAAGCCAAAAATCTCCGGTTTCGCCGTCTACACAATAACACTGCAACCGGGGTTTTTAAAAATCTTCACCCTGACCGGAGTTTTCAAAAATGTTCGGTTTCAGTGACCTGATGCTGCATTTGCGTGTGGACGAACCGCATAATAAAAGCTGCGGTTTTGAAAATACCCGCGTTCGTGTGGACAGGGCCTTAATTTTACTCTTCTATTTATGCCTGTTTAAAAAAATTCGGCAATGACGTCGACGTCAGCTGGCCTCTGTGGCGTCAATGCGCATGCGCAATGGCACATCGAGAAGCCGGAAGCGAATGGCGGCGGTGTCAGAAGAAGAAACGCGAGAACAGCTGTGCTAAGTACAAACAAACACACACACAGGCGCGTGCGCGCGCACGAAATGCCGTCATGGTCGCTGGTGTGAAAAAGCAGAGTGAGAGGTGAATAATAAAGCAGCACAGAGGAGAGAGAGAGAGAAGATTCGGAGTGAGTGAAAGACAGACAGAGGAAGATGATGAAGAAGGCTCAGGGCTGCGGGATGCGTTGCTCAGTGGGCTTCCTGTCCCGCAGGATGATGAGCGGCCGCGAGCTGATGAAGGAGGACTTCCAGAGGCGCAGACTGGCGGGCTGTAACAGCCTCTACCGCAGGGACATGCTCGGACACTACGGCTGTGTCAACGCCATCGAGTTCTCCAACAACGGGGGACAGTGGCTGGTGTCCGGTATATATATATATATATATATATACAC
>JAUCMX010000002.1:174893-192393 GCA_033459395.1 Hemibagrus guttatus | reverse complement strand
CGAATGATTAGATGTGATTTAAGCTCTGCCCCGTGACGCCGAGACGACCCTGACATTCTGGACTGCAGACTGTAACTGCACACCTGCATACGCACCTGTCTCAGAGGTAGTGGGTGTGGCTTTGAGTTTGCTCATAGACACATCCACTAGTCTGTGACTCGGTGTGGGCGTGGCCATGGAACAATAACTACAGTAAGCTGTGGGGGGAGGAGCTCCGATTCCATATTCAGCTGTGATATTTCCTTATCGTTAACATCGAGAGAAGTTTTTTCAGTTTTAAATGTAAATATAAAGGTAAATGCTCACCTCTGGAGTAAATACATACTAAACTTTAATATTGTAATTATTTCTTTTCACAGTTTACAATATAATCGCAATGTTTATAAAGGAGGCTGGGAAGGTGGGAGGCGGGGCTTCAGAGCAGCATATGATATGATAGATGAGCCATATGCTCATGTATAGGCTCCGCCCACTGTGTTACAGTTCTACCAAGGTAGCTTCCATACAAATGGAACATGACCGTATGTAACCAGCATACAAGTATTGTGTGTGTGTGTTAAATATTGCGATGTATTGTATATCTGAGATTTTTTCCAGTTATGGTACTGATGTTCACCCCCCCACACTGATGATGTCATCACTTACAGAGTGACATGACACTAAAGAGTTTAAATGTTAATAATGTTATGATTGTTAATACTGTTAATGACATTAAGATTTGTGTTCAGGTTGATGATGATGTGTTTCTGTGGAGGAGGAGGAGGAGGAGGAGCTAGCTCTTATCATAACACCCTTTACGTTCTACTCTGTTTAAAGATGATGCTCTGTGGACGCTGTTTCCATGGTAACCCTGCCGCTATGCTATGCAGTGACATCATTAAAATTTGATTTGTGACTGTTAATATGCCAGATTGTTCTGTGTGTCTGTGTGTGTGTAGTGTAAATCGAACCATGGTCTCCATGGTGATATTTAGAGACTAGATCTGTCGTCATGGCAACACAGTGCAGGACGTGTGTCTGTGGATTGTCCAGTTAGAGATGTGGTTCTTTGAAGGTTCTTCTGTGGTTCCTTGTTATGCTGTGATCCTGGAACAGCTTCCACATGTTTCCTGCGTGTTTTTATTCACAACACAGCTGTACACAATTACTCCAGATATTTAATCACTGCATGTACAGGAGTATAAACACGTGTCTAAATGACTGTCAATCAGTGTGTTCTGAATATTAATAAGTGAATATTAGTGTATAATGAGTGAGTGTGTACTACTGACCACTGAGTGGAGAGAATACTGTAGGAATTAATGCATGATGGATATTGATGAGTGTGTGTGGTGGAGGATATTGATGAGTGTGTGATGGAGGATATTGATGAGTGTGTGATGGAGGATATTGATGAGTGTGTGATGGAGGATATTGATGAGTGTGTGATGGAGGATATTGATGAGTGTGTGATGGAGGATATTGATGAGTGTGTGATGGAGGATATTGATGAGTGTGTGATGGAGGATATTGATGAGTGTGTGATGGAGGATATTGATGAGTGTGTGATGGAGGATATTGATGAGTGTGTGATGGAGGATATTGATGAGTGTGTGATGGAGGATATTGATGAGTGTGTGATGGAGGATATTGAGTGTGTGATGGAGGATATTGATGTGTGTGTGTGATGGAGGGTATTGATGTGTGTGATGGAGGATATTGATGAGTGTGTGTGGTGGAGGATATTGATGTGTGTGATGGAGAATATTGATGAGTGTGTGTGGTGGAGGATATTGATGAGTGTGTGGTGGAGGATATTGATGAGTGTGTGTGGTGGAGGATATTGATGAGTGTGTGATGGAGGATATTGATGAGCGTGTGGTGGAGGATATTGAGTGTGTGATGGAGGATATTGATGTGTGTGTGATGGAGGATATTGATGTGTGTGTGATGGAGGATATTGATGTGTGTGTGATGGAGGATATTGATGAGTGTGTGTGGTGGAGGATATTGATGAGTGTGTGATGGAGGATATTGATGAGTGTGTGTGGTGGAGGATATTGATGTGTGTGTGATGGAGGATATTGATGTGTGTGTGGTGGAGGATATTGATGAGCGTGTGGTGGAGGATATTGATGTGTGTGTGATGGAGGATATTGATGAGTGTGTGTGGTGGAGGATATTGATGAGTGTGTGATGGAGGATATTGATGAGTGTGTGTGGTGGAGGATATTGATGAGCGTGTGGTGGAGGATATTGAGTGTGTGATGGAGGATATTGATGTGTGTGTGATGGAGGATATTGATGTGTGTGTGATGGAGGATATTGATGTGTGTGTGATGGAGGATATTGATGAGTGTGTGATGGAGGATATTGATGAGTGTGTGTGGTGGAGGATATTGAGTGTGTGATGGAGGATATTGATGTGTGTGTGTGGTGGAGGATATTGATGTGTGTGTGATGGAGGATATTGATGTGTGTGTGGTGGAGGATATTGATGAGCGTGTGGTGGAGGATATTGAGTGTGTGATGGAGGATATTGATGTGTGTGTGATGGAGGATATTGATGTGTGTGTGATGGAGGATATTGATGTGTGTGTGGTGGAGGATATTGATGAGCGTGTGGTGGAGGATATTGAGTGTGTGATGGAGGATATTGATGTGTGTGTGATGGAGGATATTGATGTGTGTGTGATGGAGGATATTGATGTGTGTGTGGTGGAGGATATTGATGAGTGTGTGTGGTGGAGGATATTGAGTGTGTGATGGAGGATATTGATGTGTGTGTGATGGAGGATATTGATGTGTGTGTGATGGAGGATATTGATGAGTGTGTGTGGTGGAGGATATTGAGTGTGTGATGGAGGATATTGATGTGTGTGTGATGGAGGATATTGATGTGTGTGTGATGGAGGATATTGATGTGTGTGTGATGGAGGATATTGATGAGTGTGTGTGGTGGAGGATATTGATGAGTGTGTGATGGAGGATATTGATGAGTGTGTGTGGTGGAGGATATTGAGTGTGTGATGGAGGATATTGATGTGTGTGTGATGGAGGATATTGATGTGTGTGTGATGGAGGATATTGATGGTGTGTGATGGAGGATATTGATGAGTGTGTGTGGTGGAGGATATTGATGAGTGTGTGATGGAGGATATTGATGAGTGTGTGATGGAGGATATTGATGAGTGTGTGATGGAGGATATTGAGGTGTGTGATGGAGGATATTGATGTGTGTGTGTGGGGAGGATATTGAGGGTGTGTGTGGTGGAGGATATTGATGAGTGTGTGGTGGAGGATATTGATGAGTGTGTGTGGAGGATATTGATGACCCGTGTGGTGGAGGATATTGAGTGTGTGATGGAGGATATTGAGGTGTGTGATGGAGGATATTGAGGTGTGTGTGTGGAGGATATTGAGTGTGTGATGGAGGATATTGATGTGTGTGGGGATGGAGGATATTGATGAGCGTGTGGTGGAGGATATTGAGGTGTGTGATGGAGGATATTGATGAGTGTGTGATGGAGGATATTGATGTGTGTGTGATGGAGGATATTGATGTGTGTGATGGAGGATATTGATGAGCGTGTGATGGAGGATATTGATGAGTGTGTGATGGAGGATATTGATGAGTGTGTGGTGGAGGATATTGATGAGTGTGTGGTGGAGGATATTGATGAGTGTGTGGTGGAGGATATTGATGAGTGTGTGTGGTGGAGGATATTGATGTGTGGGGATGGAGGATATTGATGTGTGTGTGATGGAGGATATTGATGTGTGTGTTTTGGGGGGAGGATATTGATGTGTGTGGGGGATGGAGGATATTGATGAGCGTGTGATGGAGGATATTGATGAGCGTGTGGTGGAGGATATTGATAAGTGGGGATGGAGGATATTGATGAGTGTGTGATGGAGGATATTGATGAGCGTGTGTGTGGAGGATATTGATGGGGTGTGGTGGAGGATATTGATGTGTGTGATGGAGGATATTGATGAGTGTGTGATGGAGGATATTGATGAGTGTGTGATGGAGGATATTGATGTGTGTTTTGGGGGAAAGGATATTGATGTGTGTGATGGAGGATATTGATGAGTGTGGTGGAGGATATTGAGGTGTGTGATGGAGGATATTGATGTGTGTGTGGGGAAAGGATATTGATGTGTGTGTGGTGGAGGATATTGATGTGTGGGGGATGGAGGATATTGATGAGCGTGTGGTGGAGGATATTGAGTTTTGTGATGGAGGATATTGATGTGTGTGTGTGTGGAGGATATTGATGAGTGTGTGTGGTGGAGGATATTGATGAGTGTGTGGTGGAGGATATTGATGAGTGTGTGATGGAGGATATTGATGAGGTGTGGTGGAGGTTTTAATGTGTGATGGGGGATAGGTGTGTGATGGAGGATATTGATGTGTGTGTGATGGAGGATATTGATGTGTGTGTGATGGAGGATATTGATGTGTGTGTGGTGGAGGATATTGATGTGTGTGTGGGGGAAAGGATATTGATGTGTGTGTGTGGAGGATATTGATGTGTGTGTGGTGGAGGATATTGATGAGCGTGTGATGGAGGATATTGAGTGTGTGATGGAGGATATTGATGTGTGTGTGTGTGGAGGATATTGATGAGTGTGTGTTGGAGGATATTGATGAGTGTGTGGTGGAGGATATTGATGAGTGTGTGATGGAGGATATTGAGGGGTGTGGTGGAGGATATTGAGTGTGTGATGGAGGGTATTGAGTGTGTGATGGAGGATATTGAGGGTGTGTGTGATGGAGGATATTGATGTGTGGGGATGGAGGATATTGATGAGTGTGTGTGGTGGAGGATATTGATGAGTGTGTGGTGGAGGATATTGAGGGTGTGTGTGATGGAGGATATTGATGTGTGTGTGATGGAGGATATTGATGAGCGTGTGGTGGAGGATATTGTGTGTGTGATGGAGGATATTGATGAGTGTGTGGTGGAGGATATTGATGTGCCTGTGATGGAGGATATTGATGTGTGTGTGATGGAGGATATTGAGGGTGTGTGGGGTGGAGGATATTGATGTGTGTGTGATGGAGGATATTGATGAGTGTGTGTGGTGGAGGGTATTGATGTGTGGGGATGGAGGATATTGAGGGTGTGTGTGGTGGAGGATATTGATGTGTGTGGTGGAGGATATTGAGGGTGTGTGTGGTGGAGGATATTGATGAGTGTGTGTGGTGGAGGATATTGATGAGTGTGTGGTGGAGGATATTGATGAGTGTGTGTGGTGGAGGATATTGATGAGTGTGTGGTGGAGGATATTGAGGGGTGTGGTGGAGGATATTGAGTGTGGGGATGGAGGATATTGATGTGTGTGTGATGGAGGATATTGATGTGTGTGTGATGGAGGATATTGATGTGTGTGTGATGGAGGATATTGATGAGTGTGTGTGGTGGAGGATATTGAGGTGTGTGATGGAGGATATTGATGTGTGTGTGTGGTGGAGGATATTGATGTGTGTGTGATGGAGGATATTGATGTGTGTGTGGTGGAGGATATTGATGAGCGTGTGGTGGAGGATATTGAGTGTGGGGATGGAGGATATTGATAGTGTGTGTGGTGGAGGATATTGATGTGTGTGTGATGGAGGATATTGAGGGTGTGTGTGGTGGAGGATATTGATGAGCGTGTGGTGGAGGATATTGAGTGTGTGATGGAGGATATTGATGTGTGTGTGATGGAGGATATTGATGTGTGTGTGATGGAGGATATTGATGTGTGTGTGATGGAGGATATTGATGAGTGTGTGTGTGGAGGATATTGAGGTGTGTGTGTGGAGGATATTGAGTGTGTGATGGAGGATATTGATGTGTGTGTGGTGGAGGATATTGAGGTGTGTGTGTGGAGGATATTGAGTGTGGGGATGGAGGATATTGATGTGTGTGTGATGGAGGATATTGAGGGTGTGTGTGGTGGAGGATATTGATGTGTGTGTGATGGAGGATATTGATGAGTGTGTGTGGTGGAGGATATTGATGTGTGTGTGGTGGAGGATATTGATGAGTGTGTGGGTGGAGGATATTGAGTGTGTGATGGAGGATATTGATGTGTGTGTGATGGAGGATATTGATGTGTGTGGTGGAGGATATTGATGTGTGTGTGGTGGAGGATATTGATGAGCCTGTGTGTGGAGGATATTGATGAGTGTGTGATGGAGGATATTGAGGGTGTGTGGTGGAGGATATTGATGAGTGTGTGGTGGAGGATATTGATGAGCCTGTGATGGAGGATATTGATGTGTGTGGTGGAGGATATTGATGTGTGTGGTGGAGGATATTGATGTGTGTGTGGTGGAGGATATTGAGGGTGTGTGTGGTGGAGGATATTGATGAGCCTGTGATGGAGGATATTGATGAGTGTGTGATGGAGGATATTGATGTGTGTGGTGGAGGATATTGATGTGTGTGTGTGGTGGAGGATATTGTGTGTGTGATGGAGGATATTGATGAGTGTGTGATGGAGGATATTGATGTGTGTGTGGTGGAGGATATTGATGAGCCTGTGATGGAGGATATTGATGAGTGTGTGATGGAGGATATTGATGTGTGTGTGATGGAGGATATTGATGAGTGTGTGATGGAGGATATTGATGAGTGTGTGTGGTGGAGGATATTGATGAGCGTGTGGTGGAGGATATTGATGTGTGTGTGTGGTGGAGGATATTGTGTGTGTGATGGAGGATATTGATGAGTGTGTGATGGAGGATATTGATGTGTGTGTGATGGAGGATATTGATGTGTGTGTGATGGAGGATATTGATGAGTGTGTGATGGAGGATATTGATGAGTGTGTGTGGTGGAGGATATTGATGAGCGTGTGGTGGAGGATATTGAGTGTGTGATGGAGGATATTGATGAGCGTGTGGTGGAGGATATTGAGTGTGTGATGGAGGATATTGATGAGTGTGTGTGGTGGAGGATATTGATGTGTGTGTGTGGTGGAGGATATTGATGATATTGATATTGATGTGTGTAAAATTACTTCTTCTGAGGTTTAGTGAACAATCAGCTGCCACTTGTGTAAAGGGGAAAGGTGCTCAAGGGTCCTCTGTGTGTGTGTGTGTGTGTGTGTGTGTGTGTGTGTGTGTGTGTGTGTGTAGCCTCCAGTTTGTTTAAGCAGGCAGTGAGAATGTACTTAATGTCCCATTTCTTTATACAGCTCAAGACACAACCTCAACTGCAGCTCACTGAGGACTCACACACATGTATAGTACAACATTGCTCTGTACACACACACACACACACACACACGCTTGGGGTTTTGTACTGAAAGTATTATTTTGATGCTTGACTAAAACCACACTGATTCCAGATGTTTTCAAGAACTCCAGATTAGTGATTAAAAACTTGAGGGAAGAAACATTTCTCCTAAAAAGTCAAAAACAGAAGCACACACACACACACAGACATACACACACACTTGTCTGGTACATTATCACTTTTTACATACGCAGACAGACGGTGGTGTTCTTCAGAGATTACAGCCTGGAGGAAATGACATCATCTCTCTCTGTCACACACTCGCTCCCTGTTCGCTTTCTATATTAGGAAGACTGAAGTGTCCTCACACACACACTAATATACACACTCTGTGTATCCATTCCATCGTCTTCTCCTTCTTCACCTTTATTGTCGTTGTTTTCACAATCTGCCTTTTTTCTGAACTCACAGTCTTCATATATGTTTGTTTTTTTTCTTCAACAAGCCACCTGATCATTTCACAGGAATTAAAGGGACACTGTTCCCTTTATTCCACAATACACACAGTACAGTTTGTTGATTTTAGCATGTTATTCTGTTAGCATAGATGCTAGCTCTGAATGTGCAGGTTCTCTCTCTCTCGCTCGCTCTCTCTCTCTCTCTCTCTCTCCGGTCACTGTACACAGAGACATGACATCATCACCTCCAAACCTTTTCACCATCTGAGGTTTTCAAACATTTGAGGTTTGTCCGTAAAAGGACGTACAACCAGAACTCCTAATGTGTGTGTGGGGGGGGGGTGGGGGGGGTGGGGGGGTGTATGTGTGGGTTTGGGTGGGTGTATTTTTTCCTTGCCATACATGGCAGAGCCACTTCACATGGCCTTGTTCAGAAAAGCATACAGAACAAGCCACACCCTCTGAACATAGACTCCACCCACATTTTAATCTTTAATCTCTTAAGAGGCTTTACAGCATACAGTGGAGCATGCTCTTCATCTTTTAATGAGAAACAGGGTACACTGGTCACCTAGCAACAGGCCACACCCCTCAATGATAGTATTATGAATTCAAAACCACACTTAACAACACTAGTAGCAGTGTGTGTGTTGGAGGTATGGGGGTGTGTGGGGTACGGTGTATGGGGGTATGTTTAAGGAGTTTAAGCAGTTGTGTGTAACTCTAACCTGAGGCTCGTGTCACTGCTGAATGAGGGTCTGTTATCAGGGGACAGCAGCACAGTGACACATGAATAATACACACACACACACACACACACACACAGGAGCACTGGAAGACGAGGAAACATAAAGTATGTTCAATTTCACCAAAAAACTATTTTTATTTACATTTATTGAGTTCAGCATCTTAAACACTCTGTATAGTTCATTTCTTACAGACAAGAGTTTTTATTATTTATCGTTTTCCTTTGCGTGGTCTGTATAAACTCCTAAACTCTTAATCACACTCATTCCTGGAGCGCATTAACGCTGCATCCATTCTTTCGCTGCTGTAACAATCAGCCAATGAGCACTCGGAGTTTGTCTGAAGGGCGGGGCACGGGGTGTTCGCATTAGCCAATTAGATGAAAGAGTTTATCATTCCTGCATCTTGTCCCGCCCACTTCTAGGACTGCCGTAACCCCGCCCTTCAGGGTGACCAGATTGATCATAAATCCCACCTCATTTGGGATTATTAATCTCTTTATTCATAAAGATAATTATATTAAATAATTTGTGATGACAGAGATAATTTGCATATTAATAATTTATACTGGATGGAAAAAGTGAAAAGTTAGGAAATGAGAGCGAAGCTTTTATTTTTTCTCTGGCAACCCTGTAGTGTGTGTGTGTGTGTGTGTGTGTGTGTGTGTGTGAGAGAGAGTGAGTGAGTGAGTGTGAGAGAGAGAGAGATGAGGAGGAGTGAACATTCACAGAGAAAGGCAGAGAGCGAGGCAGACAGACAGATAGAGGGAAGATCACGGGTCTGTTCATTCCCACAGCAGCGTCTTCAGTTGGTTTTATCTGTAACTGATCTACAGTATCGATTAATCGGATCGGATTAAAATAATCGAGCGCGCGCAGCATGGACCATCATCCTCATCCTCATCAGCATTATGACGGAGAGACGAACGACTACATGCAGCAGGAGGAGGACTGGGACAGAGACATGCTGCTGGACCCCGCCTGGGAAAAACAGCAGAGGAAGGTAAGCCAAGCACACAGACAGATCCGAGTGAGAGACAGACAGATCCGTGTGAGAGAGAGTGTGACTCTCTGCAGCTGTGTGATGTGAACATTAGAAGTGTCTCACACACACACACACACACACACAGTGTACACTACACTACACACTACACACTCCAGCTTTAACACTCAGTGTCCCTCTGAGAGTGAGTGCACTTGTCACTGAGTGTTAATTGATGCTGTCTCACTCCGCTCGTGTCCCATACCACACATGTTGGGGTGAGACGTTCCCTTCGGCTGTGTCCCATTTCTTCACTCACCGTTGATCTTGTACAACAGCTTCTTGTGAATATGTGGTGAGGCACTCTGTAGGGCCTTCTTTAACACACTGCGTAGAGGAGTTTGGGGGTGAAGGCGACTCCATAGTGGACTTTATGTAGGGTGATGAAGAAGGTAGGGTGATGAAGAAGGTAGGGTGATGAAGGGGGTATAGGGTGTTGATGAAGGTAAGGTGATGAAGATGGTAAGGTGATGAAGAAGGTAGGGTGATGAAGGGGGTACAGGGTGTTGATGAAGGTAAGGTGATGAAGATGGTAAGGTGATGAAGAAGGTAGGGTGATGAAGGGGGTATAGGGTGTTGTGGAAAAGCTGTTCGTTTTTCTTAGGTTCCTGATAGACATGTAGTGCACTCTGTGTAGGATTTAAGAGACGTTCCACTATAACAGGAAGAGTTTTACCTTCTGTATTCAAAGTTGGAGCCTTACGTTAACGCTGACATCAGCACTGACCTGAGGAACGTTTCTGGTGTTCAGAGTCGGGTTACGCAGCTGGTTCTCACCTGTGTGGAGGTGTGGAAATGACTTCTGAGTATTCTTGAGTTATCGTCCAGACAAACGCTCACCTTTAAACCTGATAAACTCTCAGGTACAGAACCTACAGACTGGAGATAGAAATAGAGTGTGTTTTCTGTGAAGATGTAGACCTGCTGGATTGAAGGACAAACTGACCCAGCACTCATCTGCTACACTCACAGATGAGCTTTAACTTCATTCATCATTTCATCCAGAAAACATTCTTCTTCCCGAAAAGACGTGTCTCTGACAGTCACATGTCTCCTCCAAGTCCTGCTTGTGGAAAAAAAAAACACTTTTCATGGACTTTATGATATAATAAATGGGAATATAATTGAGTGTAACTGAGACACGCCTGTTTTAGACAAACTCCGCCTTTTTGTGTAACTTTACATAAATGAAGTTTGTGAATACTGATGTTTCATTTCACTGTTAAATGATTTAGGTGATGATTTCACTCTCCTCTGTATAATAGTGCACTACGTTGGGTGAAGGAGACATCATTTTATTCACTTTTAGTCATTCTAATGGACATGATTTTAGTGTGTGTGTGTGTGTGTGTGTGTGTGTGTTATAAGCAGAAAGGGAGTGAAAATGTCACTCGTCACCTCTTCGGACACATAACTGTGAGAGGAAGTGCAGGTCTGAGAAGGTATTTTGGAGCGAGGCCGAAACGTTCGCTCCCACACTTTTACTTTCTTCCCTTTTTGTTGAGCACTAAGGGGAAGGAGGGAAAAAAGTGTGCAGGCTGCGGTTAGGGCAGGGCTTAACGGGATCCAGCCTGCCCAAAAATGGAAATAACAGGCCGGCGTGCGGAACACTGCTGCTGCTGCTGCTGGAAAACTTCACCTCCTTTCTCTTTTTTCAGCGAGTGAGCCGGTCCTTTCCCAGATGATGTCATCAGTAGAGAGCTACTGAGAGAAAGGACACAGGTATGCCAGGCTCCCGAGGAGGAGGGGAAACACTCCGTAGTGCACAAGTGTGAATCAGAACAGTTCTCAGCTCCCAGTGCACTTCCCAGGGCACTTTTTATTTTCAGTCAGTCTTACTTTATTTTTATTCAGAAGTCTCCATCACGCTGCAGTAAGGCTGTGTCTCATTCAGCGAGAGCGGCAGACTGAGGACGCAGAAATGAGTGCACTACAAAGTAGTATATGGAACGGTGTTTCCTACACCCCACATAGTGCACTACATGTTGAGCACGCCTTTCTTCCTGTATTAAAATGTCTTTGCTCCCTTTTTATACATTTAGGGAGTGAAATAAGGGCTCCATCCTGAATCGGATATTTTGGGGTCATTCTTTTCACACTCTCTAGTGCACTATGTAGAGTTTAATATACAGGCTGCTGCACCCTACATAGTGTTCAGGAGAAACTTCCTGTATTAGTGCACTTCACAGGGTATTAAATAAAGCCTCTCTTTGCTCAATAGCACATGACTATGTCCAGTAGGGACAGCAGGTCACTACATACTGACCGAGAGTCAGCGTCCCGAGCCCTACACATGTAATAACTAGTTCACTACACAAGGGCACTACAGAGGGAGTGAAATAATAGCTCAAAGGAGTGTTTTTTTCCTGCATTCCTCTGACTCTGCCTTCCCTGGAGGCTGAAACACAGACACACACACACACACACACAGGCATGCACGCACACACACACACACACACACTAAATGTAAGCACTTATACATGTTTTAGTCAGGAGCTTCACACACATTTACAATGCAAATCTTGCAGGGGGTGCAGTATGTGTGTGCATAAGCGAGTCAGGACTTGACTCAGGAGATGAACGCCCAGCATATCTCACTGCCATCCCATCTTCCTGCTGTGTGTGTATCTTTGTATCTGTCTGTCTCTCTCTTGACCTGTCTTCCTCTTCCTGTCTGTGTCTCAGGTGTTAGGGTTTGTCCACACTTGCCCTTATAAGGCTAAGTGTTGTACCTAAGGAACATTCACTCCTCCCTACATTCTTCCTTCTCTTAAAGAGTCTGAATCTCTCTATCAGTCTCTCTCTCTACCTGTCTCTCTCTCTCTCTCTCTCTCTCTCTCTATCTATCTCTCGTTCCTCTGTAAAGATAAGGTTAGTGGTTCAGTCTCTTGGACTGTAGAGAACAGACGCTTCTGTAGCTTTATTTACATAATTAAAGTATACTAAAGTGTCTGAATTCACATATTACATCTTCTAATACACCTCTATCTGTCTCCCTGTCTGTCTGTCTATCTGTCTGTCTGTCTCCCTGTCTTTCTGTCTCTCTATCTGTCTGTTTGCCTGTTTCCTTGTCTGTCTGTCTCTCTGTCTGTCTGGTTATCGGGATATAATGTGGTGAAAGCAAGAGTTTAATAATTTATAATTTTTCTTATGCAGTTTGTGTGAACTCTGTGTGTGTGTGTGTGTGTGTGATGTGTCCAGGCTGTGTGTGTGTGTGTGTGTGTGTGAGGTTAATTTATGGTACAGTATAGTATATGAGGCTTCTTATTGTGATTCAGTGCAGGAGGTCCTTACAGGTGGTCTACACACACACACACACACACACACACACACACACACACACACACACACACAGTAGGTGACCTGTATGTGAGAGGTTTGATGCTTGCTAAAGCATCTCTCTCTCTCTCTCTCTCTGTTCTCAGATGGCCAATCAGCACAAATGTGGGCGGGGTTAGCAGGTTTCCTGTGTCAGACCTACCCCTCCCCCACTCTCCCAAAATGCTGTTCACCCTCCACCAATAGCAAAAACCTGTGTGTCTGTCCTGTAGATTTATGCCTTTGCAGGCATTAAGGGTTACCATAGCAACCACTTCTTGCAGTATTTAACACTTTTCTTCAGAAGAGAGAGAGAGAGAGAGAGAGAGTGTGTGTGTGTGTGTGTTCCAGCAGCAGCATTGCGTCCATGCTACATTCCTGCTGACTGTGCAGTACACTCACTCACTCACTCACTCACTCACTCTCTCTCTCACTCTCTCTCTCTCTCTCTCTCTCTCTCTCTCTCTCCTCTCTCTCTCCACCATAGCCTCCTTCTTGTCTGTCTTTCTGACATGCCTGTACACACTCAGAGTTAATAAACTGCTTGGACTGGATTAGCAGCTGTGTGTGTGTGTGTGTGTGTGTGTGTGTGTGTGTGTGTTAATGTGTGTGTTCAGCTGCACAGCTGCTTCTCATCAACTCGTTAACATACCAGGGAATCCTGGACCTGCTGATGCAGGCTATTGCCATGGCAACCATTTCACTGCACATGCGTGCACATGCACACACACACAAACACACACACACACACACTGCAGAGAAATGTAATGTGTGTAAATCTCTGTGTTTCTATTTTTGGTCTAAAATCTAAAACTTTCTGTTAGACACAAATTGCAGCTGATGAAACTCAGTGGGCGTGGCCTAATAAACGAGCACAGCTGATTGGCAGGTTTGTGTCCGAGCTCTGTTAGGGGCTGCACACATTTTATGTACAACTTTACCACAACATCATGGAGAGTGCTTTAGTGTTGTTTAAATCATTTATTTATTATTTATATGAATTTGTTAAAAGGGGAGGGGCTATAAGTGTGATGTCATACACAGGGACAGGGTCTGTTTATTCAGCATGAGGTCCTGGGTTCGATTTTAGCCTTGCACTGCAACCCAGGTGTGTTTAATACAGAGACCAGGGAACATTAGAAGCTGAAGTGAAACTGAGTAACGGGAACATTAGAACACTCTCACAGTGGAACTGGATTCATGCAATAATCTGTCTGTCTCTCTCTGTCTCTCTGTCTGTCTGCCTCTCTCTCTCTCTGTCTGTCTGTCTCTCTCTCTCTCTCTCTCTCTCTCTCTCTCTCTCTCTCTCTCTCTCTCTCTCTGTTGGCCTGTCAGACCTTCACAGCGTGGTGTAACTCTCACCTGAGGAAAGCAGGCACTCAGATTGAGAACATTGAGGAGGATTTTCGAGATGGACTCAAACTCATGCTGCTCCTAGAGGTCATCTCAGGTTCGTGACCTTTGACCTTTATGCTACTTTTTAGAAACCATAGAAATTCTTTTTCATTTGAATTGTTTCATATGCTAGAATGAGTAAAAGGATGTCTCCAAGTACTTTAGTCCTGTGATTCTTCTTCTTCTTTCGGCTTTTCCCTTCAGGGGTCTCCACAGCGAATCATCTCTCTCCACCTATCCCTATCTTCTGCATCCTCAACACTTGCACCCACTAGTTTCATATCCTCATTAATTCCATCCATATACCTCCTCTTTGGCCTTCCTCTTTGCCTCCTGCCTGGCAGCTCCATGTCCAACATTCTCCTACCAATATACTCACTCTCCCTCCTCTGAACATGTCCAAACCATCTTAATCTGGCCTCCCTAACTTTGTCCCCCAAACGTCCAACATGAGCTGTCCCTCTGATGTACTCGTTCCTAATCCTGTCCAATCTTGTCACTCCCAAAGAGAACCTCAACATCTTCAGCTCTGCTACCTCTAGCTCTGACTCCTGTCTCTTCCTCAGTGACACTGTCTCTAAACCATACAGCATGGCCGCTCTCACCACTGTCCTGTACACCTTCCCCTTGATTCTCGCTGATATTTTCCTCTCACACAGAACTCCCCACACCTTTCTCCACCCATTCCAACCTGCCTGCACTCGCTTCTTTACCTCTTTCCCACACTCTCCATTACTCTAGACTGTTGACCCCAAGTACTTAAACTCCTGTACCTTCTTCACCTCTTCACCCTGTAACCTTACTGTTCCCCTTCCCTCCCTTTCATTCACACACATGTACTCAGTCTTACTACGACTGACCTTCATTCCTCTTCTCTCCAGCGCAAACCTCCACCTCTCCAGGTTTTCCTCCACCTGCTCCCTGCTCTCACTACAGATCACAATGTCATCTGCAAACATCATTGTCCAAGGAGACTCCTGTCTGACCTCCTCTGACAACTGGTCCATCACTATAGCAAACAGGAAGGGGCTCAGAGCCGATCCCTGATGCAGTCCCACCTCCACTTTGAACTCCTCTGTCTGACCTACAGCACACCTCACCACTGTCCTGCTCCTCTCATACATGTCCTGCACCACTCTGACATACTTCTCCGCTACTCCTGACTTCCTCATACAGTACCACAGCTCTTCTCTTGGCACCCTGTCATACGCTTTCTCCAAGTCTACAAACACACAGTGCAACTCCCTCTGACCATCCCTATACTTCTCCATCAAAATCCTCAGAGCAAAAATTGCATCTGTTGTGCTCTTTCTGGGCATGAAGCCATACTGCTGCTCAATTTCCACTACCTTCCTTAACCTAGCTTCCACTACTCTTTCCCATAGCTTCATTGTATGGCTCATCAACTTTATCCCCCTATAGTTACTGCAACTCTGCACGTCACCCTTATTCTTAAAGATCGGCACTAACACACTTCTTCTCCATTCCTCAGGCATCCTCTCACTCTCTAAAACCCTGTTGAACAAACTAGCTAAAAATTCCACAGCTGCCTCTCCCAGACACTTCCAGACCTCCACCGGGATGTCATCAGGACCAACTGCCTTTCCACTTTTCATCCTCTTCAAAGCCTTCCTGACTTCATCCTTTCTAATCTTATCTACTTTCTGTTCCACAGAGTTCACCCCTTCTACTCTTTTTTCCCTCTCATTTTCCTCATTCATCAGCTCCTCAAAGTACTCCTTCCATCTCCTCTGTACACTCTCCTCACTTGTGAGCACCCTTCCATCTCTATCCTTAATAACTCTAACTTGCTGCACATCCTTCCCATCTCGATCCCTCTGCCTAGCTAACCTGTACAAGTCCTTCTCTCCTTCTCTAGTGTCTAACCTAGTGTACAACTCGTCATATGCCTTCTGCTTGGCCTTAGACACCTCCCTCTTCACTCTGCGCTGTAACTCCTTGTATTCCTGTCTGTTCTCTTCAGTCCTGTCCATGTCCCACTTCTTCTTGGCTAACCTCTTCCTCTGGATACTATCCTGAACTTCCTCATTCCACCACCAAGTCTCCTTATCTTCTCTCCTCCTTCCAGATGACACACCCAGCACCTTTCTCCCTGTCTCCCTGATCACTTCTGCTGTAGTTTCCCAGTCATCTGGCAGCACTACCTGACCACCCAGAGCCTGCCTCAACTTCTGTCTAAATTCCTCACAACATTCCTCCTTTTTCAGCTTCCACCACTTGGTTTTCTTCTCTATCTCTGATCTCTTCGTCTTACAGACCATCAAAAGTCATCCTACACACCACCATCCTATGCTGTCTGGCTACACTCTCTCCCACTACCACTTTACAGTCACTAATCTCTTTCAGATTGCCTCTTCTACATAGGATGTAGTCTACCTGTGTTCTCCTACCTCCACTCTTGTAAGTCACTCTATGCTCCTCCCTCTTCTGAAAATAAGTGTTAACCACAGCCATGTCCATCCTCTTAGCAAAGTCCACTACCATCTGTCCTTCAAGGTTCCTTTCCTTAACTCCAAACTTGCCCATCACCTCCTCATCACCTCTGTTCCCCTCACCAACATGTCCATTAAAATCCGCTCCTATCACCACTCTCTCACCCGTGGGAATACTCTCCATCACCTCATCTAATTCACTCCAGAATCTCTCTTTCTCCTCTAACTCACAACCTACCTGTGGGGCATAACCACTAACAACATTCAACATCACCCCTTCAATCTCTAACTTCAGACTCATCACCCTGTCTGACACTCTCTTCACCTCCAGAACATTCCTCACAAACTCCTCCTTCAGGACCACACCTACCCCATTTCTCTTACTATCCACACCATAATAAAACAGCTTGAATCCTGCTCCTATACTACGAGCCTTGCTCCCCTTCCACCTGGTCTCCTGTACACACAGTATATCCACCTTCCTTCTCTCCATCACATCAGCCAGCTCTCTACCTTTCCCTGTCATAGTACCAACATTCAGAGTTCCTATTCTCAGTCCTACACTCTTACCTTTCCTCTTCTCTCTCTGTCTGTGCACTCTCCTCCCTCCTCTACTTCTTCCACCAAAAGTAGCCCAATTTCCACCGGCGCCCTGTAGGTCAACGGCGCCGATGGCGGTCGTTGTTAACCCGGGGCCCCGACCGATCCGGTATGAAATTCGTACTGACGATTCGCATGGTTAAATTTGGCAATGTTTTACGCCGGATGCCCTTCCTGACGCAACCCTCTCTATTTATCCGGGCTTGGGACCGGCACAGAAGTCACTGGACTGTGACCCCCATGGCTAGATTACTTTAGTCCTATGATTGTTTAT
>JAUCMX010000002.1:147500-165000 GCA_033459395.1 Hemibagrus guttatus | reverse complement strand
ACACACAAAACCTTTACACACACTCCACACACACTAAAACTTTACACACATAACACAAACACCCTGAAACTTTACACACACTAAACCTTACACACAGTACACACACTAAAACTTTAAACACACTAAAACTTTACACACATAACACACACACACTAAAACTTTACACACACTGCACACACTCTAAAAGTTTTACACACACTAAATCTTTACCCATGCTAACATTTTACACACTACACACACTAAACCTTTACATACACTACACACACTAAACCTTTACACACACACACTAATCCTTTACACACTCTACACACACACTAAACCTTTACACACACTACACATACAAAATCTTTACACACATTACACACACACTAAACCTTTACACACACTAAACCTTTACACACACTACACACACTAAAACATTACATACACTAAATCTTTACACACACTACACACACACACTAAAACTTTACACACACAAAATCTTTACACACACACACTAAACCTTTACTCACACTACACACACACACACACTAAAACTTTACACACACTAAACCTTTACTCACACTACACACACACACTAAAACTTTACAAACACTAAATCTTTACACACACTACACACACACACTAAATCTTTATACACACTAAACCTTTATACACACAGCACACACGCTAAAACTTTACACACTAAACCTTTACACTCTCTCTCTCTCTCTCTCTCTCTCTCTCTCTCTCTCTCTCTGCAGTGAGTTGGATTATTATGACTCTCCCAGTGTGAATGCTCGCTGTCAGAAGATCTGTGACCAGTGGGACGCTCTCGGGGCTCTGACTCAGAAACGCAGTGAGGCCTTAAAGGTAAAACACACACACACAGGCACCCTTAGTGCCACATAAACACACTGACACACACACACACACTTGAACACATATCTGAACAGATGTGATTAGTGTGTGTGTGTTTTGTGTGTGAATAGTGTGTGTGTGTTTTGTGTGTTATTAGTGTGTGTGTGTGTATGACTGAGGTGAGTGTGATTAGCGTGTTTGTGTGTGTATGACTGAGGTGAGTGTGATTAGCGTGTGTGTGTGTGTATGACTGAGGTGTGTGTTATTAGTGTATGTGTGTGTATATGAATGAGGTGTGTGTCATAAGTGTGTGTGTGTATATGACTGAGGTGTGTGTGATTAATGTGTGTGTGTATGACTGAGGTGTGTGTGTGATTAGTGTGTATTTGTCGTTTTCAGAAAACAGAGAAGCTGTTGGAGACAATTGACCAGCTGTACCTGGAGTTTGCTAAGAGAGCAGCACCGTTTAATAACTGGATGGAGGGAGCGATGGAGGACCTGCAGGACACCTTCATCGTCCACACCATCGAGGAGATACAGGTGCTGGATCTTCATTCACCTGTCCATCCCTCCATCTGTTGGTCCACACATCAGACCATCAAATACCATACTGAAACACTCTGTGTGTGTGTGTGTTTGTGTGTGTGTGTGTGTGTGTGTGTGTTACAGGGTCTGAGCACAGCTCATGAGCAGTTTAAGGCTACTCTCCCAGATGCGGATAAGGAGAGACAGACCATTCTGGGAATCCACAATGAAATAGTTAAAATCGTCCAAACCTACCATGTCAACATCGCGGGAACCAATCCATACACCACCATCAACCCCCAGGAGATCAACACCAAGTGGGAGAGGGTACACTAAACACAACACTGCTCACTAAACACTGCTCACCAAACACTGCTCACCAAACACTGCTCACTCAACACTGCTCACTAAACATTACTCACTAAACATTACTCATTAAACACTACTCACTAAACACTGCTCACTAAACACTGCTCACTAAATACTACGCACTAAACACTACTCACCAAACACTTCGCTAAACACTACTCATTAAACATTATTCACAAAACACTGCTCACCGAACACTGCTCACCGAACACTGCTCACAGAACACTGCTCAATAAACACTGCTCAATAAACACTGCTCACAAAACACTACTCACTCAACACTATTCACTTAAAACTACTCACAAAACACTGCTCATTAAACACTACTCACTAAACACTACTCACTAAACACTGCTCACCAAACACTGCTCACCAAACACTTCGCTAAACACTACTCATTAAACATTATTCACAAAACACTGCTCACTAAACACTACTCACTAAACACTACTTACTAAACACTGCTCACTAAACACTGCTCACTAAACACTACTCACTTAACACTATTCGCTTAAAACTACTCACAAAACACTGCTCACAAAACACTACTCGTTAAACACTGCTCACCAAACACTGCTCACCAAACACTGCTCACTAAACACTGCTCACCAAACACTGCTCACCAAACACTGCTCACCAAACACTTCACTAAACACTACTCACTAAACACTGCTCACCAAACACTGCTCACCAAACACTTCGCTAAACACTACTCATTAAACATTATTCACAAAACACTGCTCACTAAACACTGCTCACTAAATAAACACTGCTCACGAAATACTACTCAACAAACACTTCGCTAAACACTACTCATTAAACATTATTCACAAAACACTGCTCACTAAACACTGCTCACTAAATACTACTCACCAAACACTGCTCATTAAACACTGCTCACTAAACACTGCTCACTAAATACTACTCACTAAACACTACTCACCAAACACTTCACTAAACACTACTCATTAAACATTATTCACAAAACACTGCTCACTAAACACTGCTCACTAAATACTACTCACCAAACACTGCTCATTAAACACTGCTCACTAAATACTACTCACTAAACACTACTCACTAAACACTACTCACTTAACACTATTCACTTAAAACTGCTCACTAAACACTGCTCACTAAACACTGCTCACTAAACACTACTCAATAAACACTGCTCATTAAACACTGCTCACTAAACACTATTCACCAAACACTTCACTAAACACTACTCATTAAACATTATTCACAAAACACTGCTCACTAAACACTGCTCACTAAATACTACTCACCAAACACTGCTCATTAAATGTTACTCACTAAACACTGCTCACTAACATTGCTCACTAAACACTACTCACTTAATACTATTCACTTAAAACTACTCACAAAACACTGCTCACTAAACACTACTCACTTAACACTATTCACTTAAAACTGCTCACTAAACACTGCTCACTAAACACTGCTCACTAAACACTACTCACCAAACACTTCACTAAACACTACTCATTAAACATTATTCACAAAACACTGCTCACTAAACACTGCTCACTAAACACTGCTCACTAAATACTACTCACCAAACACTGCTCATTAAACACTGCTCACTAAATACTACTCACTAAACACTACTCACCAAACAATTCACTAAACACTACTCATTAAACATTATTCACAAAACACTGCTCACTAAACACTGCTCACTAAATACTACTCACCAAACACTGCTCATTAAACACTGCTCACTAAATACTACTCACTAAACACTACTCACCAAACAATTCACTAAACACTACTCATTAAACATTATTCACAAAACACTGCTCACTAAACACTGCTCACTAAACACTGCTCACTTAAAACTACTCATTAAACACTGCTCACTAAATGTTACTCACTAAACACTGCTCACTAACATTGCTCACTAAACACTACTCACTTAATACTATTCACTTAAAACTACTCACAAAACACTGCTCACTAAACACTACTCACTAAACACTACTCACTTAACACTATTCACTTAAAACTGCTCACTAAACACTGCTCACTAAACACTGCTCACTAAACACTACTCAATAAACACTGCTCATTAAACACTGCTCACTAAACACTATTCACTTAAAACTACTCACAAAACACTGCTCACTAAACACTACTCACTAAACACTGCTCACTAAACACTACTCACCAAACACTTCACTAAACACTACTCATTAAACATTCACAAAACACTGCTCACTAAATATTACTCACTAAACACTACTCACTAAATACTACTCACCAAACACTTCACTAAACACTACTCATTAAACATTATTCACAAAACACTGCTCACTAAACACTGCTCACCAAACACTACTCACTAAACACTACTCACCAAACACTTCACTAAACGCTACTCATTAAACATTATTCACAAAACACTGCTCACTAAACACTGCTCACTAAACACTGCTTATTAAACACTGCTCATTAAGCACTGCTCACCGAACACTGCTCACCGAACACTGCTCACTAAACACTACTCATTAAACACTGCTCACTAAACACTACTCACTAAACACTGCTTACTAAACACTGCTCACTAAACACTACTCACTTAAGACTATTCACTTAAATCTACTCACAAAACACTGCTCACTAAACACTGTTCACTTAAAACTACTCACAAAACACTGCTCACTAAACACTGCTCACTAAACACTGCTCACTAAACACTACTCAATAAACACTGCTCAATAAACACTGCTCACTAAACACTGCTCACAAAACACTGCTCACTAAACACTATTCACTTAAAACTACTCACAAAACACTGTTCACTAAACACTACTCACTAAACACTGCTCACTAAACACTGCTCACTAAACACTGCTCACTAAACACTGCTCACTAAACACTACTCACTAACACTGCTCACTAAACGCTACTCACTTAACACTATTCACTTAAAACTACTCACAAAACACTGCTCACTAAACACTACTCATTAAACACTGCTTACTAAACACTGCTCACTAAACACTGTTCACTAAACACTATTCACTTAAAACTACTCATTAAATACTGCTCACTAAATGTTACTCACTAAACACTGCTCACTAAACACTACTCACTTAACCCTATTCACTTAAAATTACTCACAAAACACTGCTCACTAAACACTGCTCACTAAACACTGCTCAGTAAACACTGCTCATTAAACACTGCTCATTAAACACTGCTCACTAAACACTATTCACTTAAAACTACTCACTAAACACTGCTCACTAAACACTGCTCACTAAATGTTACTCACTAAACACTAGTCACTAAACACTGCTCACTAAACACTACTCATTAAACACTGTTCACTAAACACTGCTCACTAATCACTGCTCGTTAAACACTGCTCACTAAACACTGCTCACTAAATACTACTCACCAAACACTTCACTAAACACTACTCATTAAACATTATTCACAAAACACTGCTCATTAAACACTGCTCACTAAATACTACTCACTAAACAGTACTCACCAAACACTTCACTAAACACTACTCATTAAACATTATTCACAAAACACTGCTGACTAAACCTAGTACTCAATACACACTAAACACTACACAAAACTCCCTACTCACTACTCACTTAACACTACACACTACTGACCACACCCCTACAGCTGGACTGTTCTACACATTATTGAACACTTTAATAATTCTGCTGTGTATGAGTCCAGTGAAGCGTATTAAGGGAGCACAAGTAAGTGCACTACATAGTGTGTAAAGTGTGTGACTGGTGACCGCTGTGGATGGACTGTCCTGTAGGTCAGACAGTTGGTTCCTCAGAGAGACCAGGCGCTGATCGAGGAACATGCTCGGCAGCAGAACAACGAACGTCTGCGCAAACAGTTTGCTAATCAGGCTAATGTGATTGGACCCTGGATCCAGAACAAGATGGAGGTGAGAAATCTCTCTCTCTCTCTCTCTCTCTCTCTCTCTCTCTCTCTCTCTCTCTATCTAACTGGCTAAATATTTAGGAGACATTCCTACTGCTTCTTTGTTACCATGAGACTGTACACTACCTGTGGCCACATCTCAAATCACACACGTCTATAATAGTATGTATGTGAGTCTGTGTGTGTGTGTGTATGTATATATGTATGCACGTGTGTGTGTATCTGTGTGTATGTATATGTGTGTGTGTGTCTGTGTGTATGTATATATGTGTATGTATCTGTGTATGAATCTATGTGTGTGTGTGTGTGTGTGTGTGTGTAGGAGATCGGCCATATCTCCATCGAGATGCATGGTACACTGGAAGATCAGCTGAATCACCTGCGTCAGTATGAGAAGAGCATCGTTAACTACAAACCAAAGATTGATCAGCTGGAGGGAGATCACCAACAGATCCAGGAGGCACTCATCTTTGACAACAAACACACCAACTACACCATGGAGGTGTACACACACACACACACACACACACACACACACACACAAAACTTTGACTTTTGGAATATATTTGAGCTCATAAAAGCTGTATTTTGGAATAGGTGTATTTTTATGCTCTTTATGTTCAAACTGGTCCAAATTGTGTGTGTGTGTGTATGTGTGTGTGTGTTTGTGTGTGTGTGTAACAGCACATCCGTGTGGGATGGGAGCAGCTCCTCACCACCATCGCTCGCACTATCAATGAGATTGAGAACCAGATTCTGACTCGTGATGCTAAAGGCATCAGTCAGGAGCAGCTCAGTGAATTCAGAGCCTCATTCAACCACTTTGACCGGGTCAGTTAACTACACACACACACACACACACACACGTTTAAATTTGGTGTTTACAAACTGTTGAGTAACTGTACACACTTAGCAGGACTGCAGGCATGTGGAAACAACATTATTATAACCACAGCAGCTTTACTTTAATCTCTCCTTCTCTTCGTAAATCACTTTATAATCAAGTTATCATGGAATGCTGGTATTTTATCTTGGATCATTTTTAATTCATGTAGCAGTTTTATTTTTAAAGACAACTTTAAAAGAGTTTAACAACTTTAAAACACAACATTACTGAGCAGTAAATATTAAATACTGCACATCAAATCAATTACAAACATGTCATTCGTCATCAGCAATAATTTAATAGAGTCTCTGTCAAGTTCTTTGTGTGTAACTATGAAATAATAGAGACTGCTATTACTGTGTGAGTGTGTGTGTGTGTAAAAAAGTGTTGAATTAGGGTGGAGTTGTTTTCTTGTTGTGTAGGATATGATTAACCCCAACCACTGGCACCCATAACACTGCAGAGTTAATCCCAGATACAGCACAGTTAATCTGAGATAAAACAGTTAAATTGAGATAAAACACAGTTAATCAGAGATGACACAAAGTTAATCTGAGATAACAAAGTTAAACACAGTTAATCTGAGAAAACAGTTAATCTGACATAAAACTATGGAAGTAAAATAGTGACAAATGTATTTGAAGCGGGGGGCACGGTGGCTTAGTGGTTAGCACGTTTGCCTCACACCTCCAGGGTTGGGGGTTCGATTCCCGCCTCTGCCGTGTGTGTGGAGTTTGCATGTTCTCCCCGTGCCTCGGGGGTTTCCTCCAGGTACTCCGGTTTCCTCCCCCAGTCCAAAGACATGCATGGTAGGTTGATTGGCATCGCTAAATTGTCCGTAGTGTGTGATTGCGTGAGTGAATGAGAGTGTGTGTGTGCCCTGCAATGGGTTGGCACTCCGTCCAGAGTGTATCCTGCCTTGATGCCCAATGACGCCTGAGATAGGCACAGGCTCCCCGTGACCTGAGTACAGATCGGATAAGCGGTACACAATGAATGATGATGGGAATGAATGTATTTGAAGCAAAAAAAGTTACTGAAAAAAATGCATGGTATTAACAGTGCTTGCATTTTAAGGTTCTGCAGTTCAACATGGTCGCATAATTAAGCTGTGAATTGTTCAAGACACGAAGGCATTGTTTACATGTTTATTTGTTTTTATAAGCAGTTATTATTAACGTATCTCTATTAACAACAAATGGGTACATTGCTTACGGAAATTAACAATGTTTTAAAACCGTTGGGGAAAAATGGTTTTCCTATTCAATTCAATTTTATTTGTATAGCGCTTTTAACAAAGAGCATTGTCTTAAAGCAGCTTTACAGAACATAAGAAACAATAAACATACAAACAAACAGTCCTAGATGTTAGACAAAATTTTCCTGAGGTGACTCGGGCGACTGTGGCAAGGAAAAACTCCCTTAGATGGAATTATGAAGAAACCTTGAGAGGAACCAGACTCAAAAGGGAACCCATCCTCATCTGGGATTTCCTACAGTTGAAACAAACAAACATGGTTGCTGTATTAAAACCATTGTTACCACAAAATTACCATGGTTGTGAAAAACAATAGTTAAACATGGTTACTGTAGTAAAACCGTGGTTTAGCCAAAAAACCAAGGTTACTACACTTTTACCACAAAAAAGACACGGATAATTTGTGCAAGCAGTGTTCCCATTTGTTGTTAATAGAGATACATTAATAATAATGCTTATAAAAAATAAATACACATGTAAACAATGCTTTTGTGGCTTAAGGTACAGTACTTACATCTTGGTCAAGTCCCTTTTGGCAAAGCCCTGAGTGTGATGTGATAGCCTCGGTCTACCTGTTGCTATTATCTCATCAAACTCTCTTGCACCACCTGCTGGTGAAGCGGACAAGCAGCAGGTGTGGATTATGCATCGATGTTCGATTGCTCTTCCTGCGATATCCGGATGTGCAACGTTGAATTTCTTGGTGAATTTAATTCACTGAATTTGTGGAAGCTAAATAATACACACTGAAATGTCCTGTCAGTTATATTGTAAACATCTGAATATTTAGTATTGAAATTTTGAACAATGAAATTTTGTGTCTTCACTTGAAAAATTCACAGCTTAATTATGCGAGCATGTTGAATTGCAGAACCTTACAATGCAAGCACTGTTAATACCATGCATTTTTTTTCAGTTACTGATATTCAGCACCTTTTTTTGCTTCAAATACATTTGTCGCTATTTTACTTCCATAGAAAACACAGTTAATCTGAGAGAAAACAGTTCATCTTACATACAGCACAGTTAATCTGAGATACAGCAGAGTTAATCACAGATGTAAGACAGTTAATATGATAAAACACAGCAGCAGTCGCCAGTGTGACGCAGCTTTTTAACTCACCACAGAAGTAACGCTTCTATCACAGACACACAGTGTGACACCAGTCCATCCTAACGTTTGTGCACTTTTTCTTCTCTTTTTGTTTTCCTTTTTATATGTCTTCCATGCATGGACCAACCATCACCATCACCATCACTTCCTCTTCCTGTCCACGCCCCCACACTCCCTCCCTAATTAACGCATGCCCCAACACCCTCCCTCCCCCCCGCCTGTGTGTTCTGTGTTTGTGTTCACACGTGCACTGCATGGTCCGACGTGTGACCTTTGACCACTGACCTCAGGATCACTCAGGCACTCTGGGCGCTGAGGAGTTCAGAGCGTGTCTCATCAGTCTGGGCTTCGATATTGGAAACGACGCTCAGGTACACACACACCTGCACACACTCTGGGATCTCGGGATTAACCTTCCGCCTCTTCTTGTTTTTGTATCTTCTCTCTTTCTCTTCTTCTCGCTTTCTCTTCTTCTTTCTTTTTGTTTCTGGTACCTATCCTTATCTCTATCTTTCTTTCTCTCCTTCACTCTCTCTCCCTCTCTCTGGCAAATCTTATCCCTAAAATAATTTCAAATTCCTGACTTCCTGCCTTCTTTCCTTCCTTCCTTCCTTCCTTCCTTCCATTTCCTTGCTCTTTTGTCCCTCACGGGTTCCTGTAGAAGAGAACAGGCATGATGGATGGAGAGGATTTCCGCACCTGTCTCATCTCCATGGGTTATAATATGGTAAAGCAGAGCTACAGACTGTCTACAACCACTTACACTTTATTATTATTATTACTATTATTATTATTATTATTATTATTATTAGTGCTTGTATATTGTTTTTAATTTTTTTTGTCATTGGTATTTTATTGTTTAGAAATCAAGTTTTTCAGTATCACTGCCAATCTTTTCTGCATTAATTAATTAATTCAGTACGCTTTATTAGCATTTACAAAGACATCATCAGACAGCTAAGGTGACAGGTGTGTCACGATTCCTCCTTCACATTTCCACTGGTACTAACTGGTGTAGCTAATGAATAATGTAGCCTTATAGCCTCCAGTTTAGCATGGTGTGACAATTTCAGTACAAAAGTAAAGAAGCTAACTTGACACTCGTCTCAGCTGCTCCACTGCGCCTGGAGTAAAGGCACACTGTGTTTTGTGTATTTGTATAGAGTGTGTAATATAGAGGTTAAACACTTGCAGTAATGTGTTGTGTAATGTGTGTAGGGTGAGGCGGAGTTCGCTCGGATCATGAGCATTGTGGATCCTAACAGGCTCGGGGTCGTGACCTTTCAGGCTTTCATTGACTTCATGTCTCGAGAAACAGCAGACACGGACACGGCAGATCAGGTCATGGCCTCCTTTAAAGTGCTGGCTGGAGACAAGGTACACAACACAACACTATTGTACTACACAACTCAACACTATTGTACTACACAATTCAACACTATTGTACTACACAACACAACACTATACTGTATTACACAATACAACACTATACTTCAATTTACTACACATAACTGTGTGTGTGTGTGTGTAGAACTACATCATGGCGGAGGAGCTGAGGCGTGAGCTGCCCCCTGATCAGGCCGAGTACTGTATCTCCCGCATGGCGCCCTACAGAGGGAGCGACGCCGTGCCTGGGGCCCTTGACTACATGTCCTTCTCCACTGCCCTGTACGGAGAGAGTGATCTCTGACCTCCTCACCTAGGGTCAGCCTGCCTTCTTTTCATCACACACACACACACACACACACACACACACACACAGTCTCTTGCTCTGTAGCTGCTGAGGTCACTGTACTGAGATCAGACCTGAGAGTCCAAGCTGTTGGTTCACACCCTATGTTGTGCACTAGTAGAGGGAACAGTAAGGGGCATTAGTGCACTACCCCGGGGAATAATGGTGCCTACACACTAAGTAGTGCAGTATAAATGCTTCCATTGGTAGCAGAGGGTTGAGCATGGTACTGGACTGTAGTGCACTACATTGTGCCAGGTTTTCATACCTTATGTAGCACACTTATACAGGGAGCAGAGTATTAAATGATTCCCTCTGAGTCATGTAGTGCACTACACTTCAAACTGGGATTTAAATAAGATCCTTACAGATGGAGCTGAACATGTAGTGCACTACAGAACCCTCCCTGGAGAGTCTATAAAGAGAGCTGAATCCTACATCCTTACTGGATCGAGGTAGACAACATCATTTCATACCCTATGTAGGGCACTTCTCTATACATACAGCCCTTGTTTTGTCCCCTAACTGGTGCACTAGTGCGGTGATCTCTGATCAGCGAGTGGGCGTGTCTCAGCATGGTTCTGCAAATGCTCAGTCAGATTTTGTATGCCGGTTTATACCCTGCCTTCCAAACCCACTTCCTCTTCTGTCCTGTTTCTGCTTCTGCAACATGAGAAATCTTCCCCAGCTTTTCTACACATGGGGAGAGTGAGAAAAAAATCTTCTGTTTTTACTTCATATCATTTTTTTCTCTTCATAAAAAATAATGAAAGTTAACATATTTTATTATACAGAACCAAAAAAAGTATTTTTCTTCACCTGGCTTGAATAAAAAGTTTAAATAAAAAAAAGGCATCTGGATGTTCATTGAGTCCTTTCCTTTGTGTGTGTGTGTGTGTGTGTGTGTGTGTGTGTGTGTGAGAGAGTTTGTTTCAGATTACAATTTGAAAAAATTATTCCATCATACCTTTTTAGCCAGACATGATTAATATTCACAGTTAAAACAAATCATCACACTGCTTTTTAGACTTGATTATTTTAATGATAATGTTCTTATGTGCTGCTTAATAAATAACATTAAATAATTTCACATTTGCTTAACTCCATGTGTTCCTGATGTTTCATTCAGACTTATAGTTTGTGTGAAATGTGTTAGTGTAGATATTTCTTTCTTTTTAACATTTAGTAACTTTTCTTTGCATTAAATGTTATTTATTTCTTTTTCTATATTGTTTTTCTATACTTTTTTATTCTGTTACACTACTGAAGGTTATGATTGTGTTTGAGTAAATGTACGCAAATGCTAAATAGTGAAGAGGAAATGACGCTTTATTTGTGTTTGGGATTGTTGTTTATTGTCACTATCCAGAGTAGAGTGAAATCAGAGCAGTCCTTACAGTCTTCTTCTTCTTCTTTCAGCTTTTCCCTTCAGGGGTCTCCACAGTGAATCATCTCTCTCCACCTATCCCTATCTTCTGCATCCTCAACACTTGCACCCACTAGCTTCATATCCTCATTAATTCCATCCATATACCTCCTCTTTGGCCTTCCTCTTTGCCTCCTGCCTGGCAGCTCCATGTCCAACATTCTCCTACCAATATACTCACTCTCCCTCCTCTGAACATGTCCAAACCATCTTAATCTGGCCTCCCTAACTTTGTCCACCAAACGTCCAACATGAGCTGTCCCTCTGATGTACTCGTTCCTAATCCTGTCCAATCTTGTCACTCCCAAAGAGAACCTCAACATCTTCAGCTCTGCTACCTCTAGCTCTGACTCCTGTCTCTTCCTCAGTGACACTGTCTCTAAACCATACAGCATGGCCGCTCTCACCACTGTCCTGTACACCTTCCCCTTGATTCTCGCTGATATTTTCCCCTCACACAGAACTCCCCACACCTTTCTCCACCCATTCCAACCTGCCTGCACTCGCTTCTTTACCTCTTTCCCACACTCTCCATTACTCTGGACTGTTGACCCCAAGTACTTAAACTGCTGTACCTTCTTCACCTCTTCACCCTGTAACCTTACTGTTCCACTTCCCTCCCTTTCATTCACACACATGTACTCAGTCTTACTACCACTGACTTTCATCCCTCTTCTCTCCAGCGCAAACCTCCACCTCTCCAGGTTTTCCTCCACCTGCTCCCTGCTCTCACTACAGATCACAATGTCATCTGCAAACATCATTGTCCAAGGAGACTCCTGTCTGACCTCCTCTGACAACTGGTCCATCACTATAGCAAACAGGAAGGGGCTCAGAGCCGATCCCTGATGCAGTCCCACCTCCACTTTGAACTCCTCTGTCTGACCTACAGCACACCTCACCACTGTCCTGCTCCTCTCATACATGTCCTGCACCACTCTGACATACTTCTCTGCTACTCCTGACTTCCTCATACAGTACCACAGCTCTTCTCTTGGCACCCTGTCATACGCTTTCTCCAAGTCTACAAACACACAGTGCAACTCCCTCTGACCATCCCTATACTTCTCCATCAAAATTCTCAGAGCAAAAATTGCATCTGTTGTGCTCTTTCTGGGCATGAAGCCATACTGCTGCTCACAAATTTCCACTACCTTCCTTAACCTAGCTTCCACTACTCTTTCCCATAGCTTCATTGTATGGCTCATCAACTTTATCCCCCTATAGTTGCTGCAACTCTGCACGTCACCCTTATTCTTAAAGATCGGCACTAACACACTTCTTCTCCATTCCTCAGGCATCCTCTCACTCTCTAAAACCCTGTTGAACAAACTAGTTAAAAATTCCACTGCTGCCTCTCCTAGACACTTCCAGACCTCCACCGGGATGTCATCAGGACCAACTGCCTTCCCACTTTTCATCCTCTTCAAAGCCTTCCTGACTTCATCCTTTCTAATCTTATCTACTTTCTGTTCCACAGAGTTCACCCCTTCTACTCTTTTTTCCCTCTCATTTTCCTCATTCATCAGCTCCTCAAAGTACTCCTTCCATCTCCTCTGTACACTCTCCTCACTTGTGAGCACCCTTCCATCTCTATCCTTAATAACTCTAACTTGCTGCACATCCTTCCCATCTCGATCCCTCTGCCTAGCTAACCTGTACAAGTCCTTCTGTCCTTCTCTAGTGTCTAACCTAGTGTACAACTCGTCATATGCCTTCTGCTTGGCCTTAGACACCTCCCTCTTCACTCTGCGCTGTAACTCCTTGTATTCCTGTCTATTCTCTTCAGTCCTGTCCATGTCCCACTTCTTCTTGGCTAACCTCTTCCTCTGGATACTATCCTGAACTTCCTCATTCCACCACCAAGTCTCCTTATCTTCTCTCCTCCTTCCAGATGACACACCCAGCACCTTTCTCCCTGTCTCCCTGATCACTTCTGCTGTAGTTTCCCAGTCATCTGGCAGCACTACCTGACCACCCAGAGCCTGCCTCAACTTCTGTCTAAATTCCTCACAACATTCCTCCTTTTTCAGCTTCCACCACTTGGTTTTCTTCTCTATCTCTGATCTCTTCGTCTTACAGACCATCAAAGTCATCCTACACACCACCATCCTATGCTGTCTGGCTACACTCTCTCCCACTACCACTTTACAGTCACTAATCTCTTTCAGATTGCCTCTTCTACATAGGATGTAGTCTACCTGTGTTCTCCTACCTCCACTCTTGTAAGTCACTCTATGCTCCTCCCTCTTCTGAAAATAAGTGTTAACCACACCCATGTCCATCCTCTTAGCAAAGTCCACTACCATCTGTCCTTCTAGGTTCCTTTCCTTAACTCCAAACTTGCCCATCACCTCCTCATCCCCTCTGTTCCCCTCACCAACATGTCCATTAAAATCCGCTCCTATCACCACTCTCTCACCCGTGGGAATACTCTCCATCACCTCATCTAATTCACTCCAGAATCTCTCTTTCTCCTCTAACTCACAACCTACCTGTGGGGCATAACCACTAACAACATTCAACATCACCCCTTCAATCTCTAACTTCAGACTCATCACCCTGTCTGACACTCTCTTCACCTCCAGAACATTCCTCACAAACTCCTCCTTCAGGACCACACCTACCCCATTTCTCTTACTATCCACACCATAATAAAACAGCTTGAATCCTGCTCCTATACTACGAGCCTTGCTCCCCTTCCACCTGGTCTCCTGTACACACAGTATATCCACCTTCCTTCTCTCCATCACATCAGCCAGCTCTCTACCTTTCCCTGTCATAGTACCAACATTCAGAGTTCCTATTCTCAGTCCTACACTCTTACCTTTCCTCTTCTCTCTCTGTCTGCGCACTCTCCTCCCTCCTCTACTTCTTCCACCAACAGTAGCCCAATTTCCACCGGCACCCTGTAGGTCAACGGCGCCGATGGCGGTCGTTGTTAACCCGGGCCTCGACCGATCCGGTATGAAATTCTTACTGACGATTCGCATGGTTAAATTTGGCAATGTTTTACGTCGGATGCCCTTCCTGACGCAACCCTCTCTATTTATCCGGGATTGGGACCGGCACAGAAGTCACTGGACTGTGACCCCCATGGCTAGATTAGCAGTCCTTACAGTGCAGTTCGGATATATAATAATATATATAATGTGGTGAGAACTGTACATCCGGGTTACTGATGAAATAATGAAATAAAACACTGCAGTCAAGGCGAGTGTGATAAGTTTATTATTGTAATGATGTATGCGGTATAAATAAGTATTTAAATACTATTAATGTAAATATAAATAGGTTATTGCACAGTAGTTGATCATAGGGATTTGGGTATAATGAGAGGGTATTAAAGTGTCTCAGGATGTAAACATGTCAAATAATATAGAATATAAAGTACAGTAGAATGCAAACATACTGAGTTTATGTGAATAGACACACACTGAGGGACGGAGAGAGGGAAAATTAATAAGTGTTGTGTATAAAAAATACTGGATCTGTGTGTGTGTGTGTGTGTTTTTTCAGAAGCAGCATTAAGCTCCTGTATGGTGCTGGGGTAGAAACTGTTCTTGAGTCTGTTGGTGGGTGAAGTGATGGACCTGAGCCGTGTTCCAGAGGGCAGTAGAGTGGTGTCCAGTGTGAGGAGGGTCATTTAGGATGTTAGCTGCTCTTTTAAGTATATATTTTCATATGCAGATTCCTGTTTCCTGCTTGGGTTTGTTTGATTTGATTTCGTTCAACCGATTAAAAAATGTTAAGCTGCAGATAAAACGCACACACGCACACACACACACACGCACACACACACACACACACACGCACACGCACACGCACACACGGTCGAGAGCAGTAAACGAACCCGAGTGTGATTTGGTCTGCGCGCGCACTGAGCCGCGGTGCATTGTGGGTATAGTATAAAGATGACGGCGCCCATGGAGACACGCTAAATGCTAACTGTAGCCTGAAAGAAGCAGAGTTATACAGAGCTGTGTGGAGAGACAACATGTGGAAACACATCAGTAATCTGCAGAAGAACCGGACGGTGAGATACGGAGTGCCCATGCTGGTGAGTTACTGCACTTTTACAGCTTTGAAAACAACTTCCGGCTTCCGAGGACAGAATCCAGTGATAACATAACATAACATAAACCAACACAATCAGTTTGTTCTTGTACTTTGTCTGTTTTGTGTTCGGAGCAGCGGATTATCTGAACCACAACACTCCCAGTTTAATCCGGGACTGGGACCAGTACTGAGAGGGAATCTTCCAGCATCTGGACTGGTTCCCATATATAACATCAAAACATTTGAGAAATTCACACATTTATTAATGCACTGTTTATAATAAACTAACCCTGATGTGTGTGTGTGTGTGTGTGTGTGTGTGTGTGTGAGAGAGAGAGATTTATACATTAGTCTTTGTTGTGCACTACTCTAAGGAGCAGGGATCTTACTGAACATTGTGTGCACTCAGTAGGGTGAAGGGTTAGTGATGAAGAAGAGTGCAGATACGCTCCCTACTTTATTCACTAGGTCATTAAGACAACCTTCATTCAGCCTTCATTTCTTACTGAAGTGTACATGTTTTGTGTAATTAATGGTGTGTGTGTGTGTGTGTGTAGCTGCTTGTGGTTGGAGGATCATTCGGCCTGAGAGAGTTCACACAGATTCGATATGATGCTCAGAAAATAAAGAAGAAGGTAAACACACACACACAGGGCAGTTTTTGTGCGTGTTTGCATGTATGTTAAGAACAAAATATTGTGTTACAGATGGACCCTGCACTGGAGGCTCAAGTGACCTCACGCGCACACACAAACATTCTGCAGGAAGAATACATGGTACACACACACACACTGAACACACACATACACACGGAAAGTTAGTGTATTTCTGTACTCTCAGGTCCTCATTCAGCTGGACATGAACATTATATGTACATCGTTTTTCTAAGTTTTACTTTTTCTGATCTGTTTTGTGGACCTTACTAAATTCATATGAGTCAGGAACCACTTTTAGGTTTCAGCAGATAATCAGCAGATCAGAATTGTTTATAAATCCTCCAGGAAATTTTAGTTTGACAAATTTACACAACTTTATTAAATGATTGATAAATGATGCAGTGTGTGTGTCTGGTTGTCTGTGTGTGTGTGAGAGAGTATAGAAGCTGCAGCAGGTGGATTTGGATAACTGGACAAACATCCGTGGTCCGCGACCCTGGGAGAACTCTGGGCAGAACCAAAAGGAACAGAGAACTCACCCCATCAAAGGCACTTAGCACTGTGTGTGTGTGTGTGAGTGTTATTAGTGTCTATTACAGTTTATGACCACTGTATAGAACGGGGAGGAGTTTAATGATATCACACATTAGTGTTATGTTCTTTATTAAATATTTAAATAGTCAGAGATGT
>JAUCMX010000002.1:127500-142500 GCA_033459395.1 Hemibagrus guttatus | reverse complement strand
GGGTTGAGGTGGAAGGGGTTGAGGTGGATGGTTGTTGAGATGGATGGTTGTTGAGGTGAACAGTGTTGAGGTGGAAGGGGTTGAGGTGGATGGATGGTGTTGAGGTGAACAGTGTTGAGGTGAACAGTGTTGCGGTGACGGTGTTTACGTTAACATTGTTGAGGTTAATGGTGTTGACGTTAACAGTGTTGACGTTAACAGTGTTGAGGTTAAAGGTGTTGAGTTGAACGGTGTTGAGTTGAACGGTGTTGAGGTGAACGGTGTTGAGGTGAACAGTGACGTTAAAGGTGTTGTGGTGAACAGTGTTGATGTGAATGGTGTTGAGGTGACGGTGTTGACGCTAACATTGTTGAGGTTAAAGGTGTTGAGGTTAAAGGTGTTGAGGTGAACGGTGTAGAGGTGAACGGTGTAGAGGTGAACGGTGTTGAGGTGAATGTTGTTGAGGTTAAAGGTGTTGAGGTTAAAGGTGTTGAGGTTAAAGGTGTTGAGGTGAACGGTGTTGAGGTGAACGGTGTTGAGGTGAATGTTGTTGAGGTTAAAGGTGTTGAGGTGAATGGTGTAGAGGTGAACGGTGTTGAGGTTAACGGTGTTGAGGTGAATGTTGTTGAGGTTAAAGGTGATGTGGTGAACAGTGTTGATGTGAATGGTGTTGAGGTGACGGTGTTGACGCTAACATTGTTGAGGTTAAAGGTGTTGAGGTGAACGGTGTAGAGGTGAACGGTGTAGAGGTGAATGGTGTAGAGGTTAACAGTGTTGAGGTGACGGTGTTGACGTTAACAGTGTTGAGGTGAACAGTGTTGAGGTGAACAGTGTTGAGGTGAACAGTGTTGAGGTGAACAGTGTTGAGGTGGAAGGGGTTGAGGTGGATGGTTGTTGAGATGGATGGTTGTTGAGGTGAACAGTGTTGAGGTTAAAGGTGTTGAGGTGAATGTTGTTGAGCTGAACAGTGTTGAGGTTACTGGTGTTGAGGTGAACAGAGTTGAGGTGAATGGTGCTGAGGTGAACGGTGTTGAGGTGAATGGTGTTGAGGTGAATGGTGTTGAGGTTAAAGGTGTTGAGGTTAAAGGTGTTGAGGTTAAAGGTGTTGAGGTGAATGGTGTTGAGGTGACGGTGTTGATGTTAACATTGTTGAGGTTAACAGTTTTGATGTTAAAGGTGTTGAGGTGAACAGTGTTGAGGTTAAAGGTGTTGAGGTTAAAGGTGTTGAGGTTAAAGGTGTTGAGATGAACAGTGTTGACGTTAAAGGTGTTGAGGTGAATGGTGTTGAGGTGATGGTGTTGACGTTAACATTGTTGAGGTTAACGATGTTGAGGTGAACAGTGTTGAGGTGAATGGTGTTGAGGTTAACGGTGTTGAGGTTAAATGTGTTGAGGTGAATGGTTTTGAGGTGACGGTGGTGACGTTAACAGTGTTGAGGTTAACAGTGTTGAGGTTAACAGTGTTGAGGTGAATGGTGTTGGGATGAGCAGTGTTGAGGTGACGGTGTTGAGGTGAACGGTGTTTAGGTGTATGGTGTTGAGGTGAACACTGTTGACATTAACGGTGTTGCGGTGAATGGTGTTGAGGTGACGGTGTTTACATTAACATTGTTGAGGTTAATGGTGTTGAGGTTAAAGGTGTTGAGGTTAAAGGTGTTGAGGTGAACGGTGTTGAGGTGAACGGTGTTGAGGTGAACAGTGTTGAGGTGAACAGTGTTGAGGTGTATGGTGTTGAGGTGAACAGTGTTGACGTTAAAGGTGTTGTGGTGAACAGTGTTGATGTGAATGGTGTTGAGGTGACGGTGTTGACGCTAACATTGTTGAGGTTAAAGGTGTTGAGGTGAACAGTGTTGAGGTGAATGGTTTTGAGGTTACGGTGTTGAGGTGAATGGTGTTGAGGTTAAAGGTGTTGAGGTGAAGTTGTTGAGCTGAACAGTGTTGAGGTTACTGGTGTTGAGGTGAACAGAGTTGAGGTGAATGGTGCTGAGGTGAACGGTGTTGAGGTGAAGGTGTTGAGGTGAATGGTGTTGAGGTTAAAGGTGTTGAGGTTAAAGGTGTTGAGGTTAAAGGTGTTGAGGTGAATGGTGTTGAGGGGGACGGTGTTGATGTTAACATTGTTGAGGTTAACAGTTTTGATGTTAAAGGTGTTGAGGTGAACAGTGTTGAGGTTAAGGTGTTGAGGTTAAAGTGTTGAGGTTAAAGGTGTTGAGGTTAAAGGTGTTGAGATGAACAGTGTTGACGTTAAAGGTGTTGAGGTGAATGGTGTTGAGGTGATGGTGTTGAGTTAACATTGTTGAGGTTAACGATGTTGAGGTGAACAGTGTTGAGGTGAATGGTGTTGAGGTTAACGGTGTTTGAGGTTAAATGTGTTGAGGTGAATGGTTTTGAGTGACGTGGTGACGTTAACAGTGTTGAGGTTAACAGTGTTGAGGTTAACAGTGTTGAGGTTGAATGGTGTTGGGATGAGCAGTGTTGAGGTGACGGTGTTGAGGTGAACGGTGTTTAGTGAATGGTGTTGAGGTAAACCCCAACTTGTTGAGGTTAAAGGTGTTGAGGTTAAAGGTGTTGAGGTGAACGGTGTAGAGGTGAACGGTGTTGAGGTGAATGTTGTTGAGGTGAATGTGTTGAGGTTAAAGGTGTTGAGGTTAAAGGTGTTGAGGTTAAAGGTGTTTGAACGGTGTTGAGGTGAATGGTGTTGAGGTGAATGGTGTTGAGGTTAAAGGTGTTGAGGTTAAAGGTGTTGAGGTTAAAGGTGTTGAGGTGAATGGTGTTGAGGTGACGGTGTTGATGTTAACATTGTTGAGGTTAACAGTTTTGATGTTAAAGGTGTTGAGGTGAACAGTGTTGAGGTTAAAGGTGTTGAGGTTAAGGTGTTGAGGTTAAAGGTGTTGAGATGAACAGTGTTGACGTTAAAGGTGTTGAGGTGAATGGTGTTGAGGTGATGGTGTTGAGTTAACATTGTTGAGGTTAACGATGTTGAGGTGAACAGTGTTGAGGTGAATGGTGTTGAGGTTAACGGTGTTGAGGTTAAATGTGTTGAGGTGAATGGTTTTGAGGTGACGGTGGTGACGTTAACAGTGTTGAGGTTAACAGTGTTGAGGTTAACAGTGTTGAGGTGAATGGTGTTGGGATGAGCAGTGTTGAGGTGACGGTGTTGAGGTGAACGGTGTTTAGGTGTATGGTGTTGAGGTGAACACTGTTGACATTAACGGTGTTGCGGTGAATGGTGTTGAGGTGACGGTGTTTACATTAACATTGTTGAGGTTAATGGTGTTGAGGTTAAAGGTGTTGAGGTTAAAGGTGTTGGGGGGGGGGGGGGGGGGGGGGGGGGGGGGGGGGGGGGGGGGGGGGGGGGGGGGGGGGGGGGGGGGGGGGGGGGGGGGGGGGGGGGGGGGGGGGGGGGGGGGGGGGGGGGGGGGGGGGGGGGGGGGGGGGGGGGGGGGGAGGTGAACGGTGTTGAGGTGAACGGTGTTGAGGTGAATGTTGTTGAGGTTAAAGGTGTTGAGGTGAATGGTGTAGAGGTGAACGGTGTTGAGGTTAACGGTGTTGAGGTGAATGTTGTTGAGGTTAAAGGTGATGTGGTGAACAGTGTTGATGTGAATGGTGTTGAGGTGACGGTGTTGACGCTAACATTGTTGAGGTTAAAGGTGTTGAGGTGAACGGTGTAGAGGTGAACGGTGTAGAGGTGAATGGTGTAGAGGTTAACAGTGTTGAGGTGACGGTGTTGACGTTAACAGTGTTGAGGTGAACAGTGTTGAGGTGAACAGTGTTGAGGTGAACAGTGTTGAGGTGAACAGTGTTGAGGTGGAAGGGGTTGAGGTGGATGGTTGTTGAGATGGATGGTTGTTGAGGTGAACAGTGTTGAGGTTAAAGGTGTTGAGGTGAATGTTGTTGAGCTGAACAGTGTTGAGGTTACTGGTGTTGAGGTGAACAGAGTTGAGGTGAATGGTGCTGAGGTGAACGGTGTTGAGGTGAATGGTGTTGAGGTGAATGGTGTTGAGGTTAAAGGTGTTGAGGTTAAAGGTGTTGAGGTTAAAGGTGTTGAGGTGAATGGTGTTGAGGTGACGGTGTTGATGTTAACATTGTTGAGGTTAACAGTTTTGATGTTAAAGGTGTTGAGGTGAACAGTGTTGAGGTTAAAGGTGTTGAGGTTAAAGGTGTTGAGGTTAAAGGTGTTGAGGTTAAAGGTGTTGAGATGAACAGTGTTGACGTTAAAGGTGTTGAGGTGAATGGTGTTGAGGTGATGGTGTTGAGTTAACATTGTTGAGGTTAACGATGTTGAGGTGAACAGTGTTGAGGTGAATGGTGTTGAGGTTAACGGTGTTGAGGTTAAATGTGTTGAGGTGAATGGTTTTGAGGTGACGGTGGTGACGTTAACAGTGTTGAGGTTAACAGTGTTGAGGTTAACAGTGTTGAGGTGAATGGTGTTGGGATGAGCAGTGTTGAGGTGACGGTGTTGAGGTGAACGGTGTTTAGGTGTATGGTGTTGAGGTGAACACTGTTGACATTAACGGTGTTGCGGTGAATGGTGTTGAGGTGACGGTGTTTACATTAACATTGTTGAGGTTAATGGTGTTGAGGTTAAAGGTGTTGAGGTTAAAGGTGTTGAGGTGAACGGTGTTGAGGTGAACGGTGTTGAGGTGAACAGTGTTGAGGTGAACAGTGTTGAGGTGTATGGTGTTGAGGTGAACAGTGTTGACGTTAAAGGTGTTGTGGTGAACAGTGTTGATGTGAATGGTGTTGAGGTGACGGTGTTGACGCTAACATTGTTGAGGTTAAAGGTGTTGAGGTGAACAGTGTTGAGGTGAATGGTGTTGAGGTTACCGGTGTTGAGGTGAATGGTGTTGAGGTTAAAGGTGTTGAGCTGAACAGTGTTGAGGTGAATGGTGTTGAGGTTCCCGGTGTTGAGGTGAACATTGTTGAGGTTAACGGTGTTGAGGTGAACATGTTGAGGTGAACGGTGTTGAGGTGAAGGTGTTGAGGTTAACAGGTGTTGAGGTTAACGGTGTTGAGTGAACAGTGTTGAGGTGAACGGGTGTTGAGGTGAATGGTGTTGAGGTGAACAGTGTTGAGGTTAACAGTGTTGAGGTGAACGATGTTGAGGTGGATGGTGTTGAGATGAAGGGTTTGTTGAGGTTAACAGTGTTGAGGTTAAATGTGTTGAGGTGAAGGGTTTTGAGGTAAACGGTGTTGGGGTTTAAACTGTGTTGAGGTGAACAGAGTTGAGGTTAATGGTGTTGAGGTAAACGGTGTTGAGGTGAATGGTGTTGGGTGAAGGTGTTGAGGTTAAAGGTGTTGAGGTTAACGGTTTTTAAAAAGGTGTATGGGTGTTGAGGTGAACGGTGTTGATGTTAAAGGTGTTGTGGTTAACAGTTTTTGATGTGAATGGTGTTGAGGTAAACGGTGTTGAGTTTAAAAGGGGATTGGTTTGAGGTTAAAGGTGTTGGGGTTTAAAAGGGTGTTGAGATGAACAGTGTTGACGTTAAAGGTGTTGAGGTGAATGGTGTTGAGGTGATGGTGTTGAGTTAACATTGTTGAGGTTAACGATGTTGAGGTGAACAGTGTTGAGGTGAATGGTGTTGAGGTTAACGGTGTTGAGGTTAAATGTGTTGAGGTGAATGGTTTTGAGGTGACGGTGGTGACGTTAACAGTGTTGAGGTTAACAGTGTTGAGGTTAACAGTGTTGAGGTGAATGGTGTTGGGATGAGCAGTGTTGAGGTGACGGTGTTGAGGTGAACGGTGTTTAGGTGTATGGTGTTGAGGTGAACACTGTTGACATTAACGGTGTTGCGGTGAATGGTGTTGAGGTGACGGTGTTTACATTAACATTGTTGAGGTTAATGGTGTTGAGGTTAAAGGTGTTGAGGTTAAAGGTGTTGAGGTGAACGGTGTTGAGGTGAACGGTGTTGAGGTGAACGGTGTTGAGGTGAACAGTGTTGAGGTGTATGGTGTTGAGGTGAACAGTGTTGACGTTAAAGGTGTTGTGGTGAACAGTGTTGATGTGAATGGTGTTGAGGTGACGGTGTTGACGCTAACATTGTTGAGGTTAAAGGTGTTGAGGTGAACAGTGTTGAGGTGAATGGTGTTGAGGTTACCGGTGTTGAGGTGAATGGTGTTGAGGTTAAAGGTGTTGAGCTGAACAGTGTTGAGGTGAATGGTGTTGAGGTTACCGGTGTTGAGGTGAACAGAGTTGAGGTGAACGGTGTTGAGGTGAACCATGTTGAGGTGAACGGTGTTGAGGTGAACGGTGTTGAGGTGACGGTGTTAGTTAGTGTTGAGGTGAACAGTGTTGACGTTTAGGTGTTGTGGTGAACAGTGTTAGGTTAAAGGTGTTGAAGTGACGTTTGAGTAATTGTTGAGTTAAGGTGTTGAGGTGAACAGTGTTGAGGTGAACAGTGTTGAGGTGAATGGTTTTGAGGTGACGGTGTTGACGTTAACATTGTTGAGGTTAACAGTGTTGAGGTGACGGTGTTGAGGTGAATGGTGTTGGGATGAGCAGTGTTGAGGTGAACAGTGTTGAGGTTAACGGTGTTTAGGTGTATGGTGTTGAGATGAACAGTGTTGACGTTAAAGGTGTTGTGGTGAACAGTGTTGATGTGAATGGTGTTGAGGTGACGGTGTTGACACTAACATTGTTGAGGTTAAAGATGTTGAGGTGAACAGTGTTGAGGTGAACAGTGTTGAGGTTAAAGGTGTTGAGGTGAATGTTGTTGAGCTGAACAGTGTTGAGGTTACTGGTGTTGAGGTGAACAGAGTTGAGGTGAATGGTGTTGAGGTTAACAGTGTTGAGGTTAAAGGTGTTGAGGTGAATGTTGTTGAGCTGAACAGTGTTGAGGTTACTGGTGTTGAGGTGAACAGAGTTGAGGTGAATGGTGCTGAGGTGAACGGTGTTGAGGTGAACGGTGTTGAGGTGAATGGTGTTGAGGTTAAAGGTGTTGAGGTTAAAGGTGTTGAGGTTAAAGGTGTTGAGGTGAATGGTGTTGAGGTGACGGTGTTGATGTTAACATTGTTGAGGTTAACAGTTTTGATGTTAAAGGTGTTGAGGTGAACAGTGTTGAGGTTAAAGGTGTTGAGGTTAAAGGTGTTGAGGTTAAAGGTGTTGAGATGAACAGTGTTGACGTTAAAGGTGTTGAGGTGAATGGTGTTGAGGTGATGGTGTTGACGTTAACATTGTTGAGGTTAACGATGTTGAGGTGAACAGTGTTGAGGTGAATGGTGTTGAGGTTAACGGTGTTGAGGTTAAATGTGTTGAGGTGAATGGTTTTGAGGTGACGGTGGTGACGTTAACAGTGTTGAGGTTAACAGTGTTGAGGTTAACAGTGTTGAGGTGACGGTGTTGAGGTGAATGGTGTTGGGATGAGCAGTGTTGAGGTGACGGTGTTGAGGTGAACGGTGTTTAGGTGTATGGTGTTGAGATGAACAGTGTTGACGTTAAAGGTGTTGTGGTGAACAGTGTTAATGTGAATGGTGTTGAGGTGACGGTGTTGACACTAACATTGTTGAGGTTAAAGATGTTGAGGTGAACAGTGTTGAGGTGAACAGTGTTGAGGTGAATGGTGTTGAGGTTAACAGTGTTGAGGTTAACAGTGTTGAGGTTAAAGGTGTTGAGGTTAACGGTGTTGAGGTGAATGTTGTTGAGCTGAACAGTGTTGAGGTTACTGGTGTTGAGGTGAACAGAGTTGAGGTGAATGGTGCTGAGGTGAACGGTGTTGAGGTGAACAGTGTTGAGGTGAATGGTGTTGAGGTTAAAGGTGTTGAGGTTAAAGGTGTTGAGGTTAAAGGTGTTGAGGTGAATGGTGTTGAGGTGACAGTGTTGAGGTTAAAGGTGTTGAGGTTAAAGGTGTTGAGGTTAAAGGTGTTGAGGTTAAAGGTGTTGAGATGAACAGTGTTGACGTTAAAGGTGTTGAGGTGAATGGTGTTGAGGTGACGGTGTTGACGTTAACATTGTTGAGGTTAACAGTGTTGAGGTGTCGGTGTTGAGTTTAAAGGTGTTGAAGTGAACGGTGTTGAGCTGAACAGTGTTGAGCTGAATGGTGTTGACGTTAACAGTGTTGATGTTAAAGGTGTTGAGTTGAAGTGTTGAGGTTAAATGTGTTGAGGTGAATGGTTTTGAGGTGACGGTGTTGACGTTAACATTGTTGTAGTTAACAGTGTTGAGGTGAACAGTGTTGAGGTCAATGGTGTTGAGGTGAACATTGTTGAGGTGAATGGTGTTGAGGTGAACAGGGTTGAGGTTAAAGGCGTTGAGGTGAATGGTGTTGAGGTGAATGGTGTTGAGGTAAATGCTGTTGAGGTGACGGTGTTGACGTGAACGGTATTGAGGTGAACTGTGTTGAGGTGAATAGTGTTGAGGTTAACGCTGTTGAGGTGAACAGTGTTGAGCTGGCGCTGTTGAGGTGAACAGTATTGACATTAACGGTGTTGATGTTAACAGTGTTGAGGTTAACAGTGTTGAGGTTAACAGTGTTGAGGTTAACAGTGTTGAGGTTAAAGGTGTTGAGGTGAACGTTGTTGAGGTGAAAGTGTTGAGGTGAATGGTGTTCAGGTGAATGGTGTTGGGATGAGCATTGTTGAGGTGAACGGTGTTGAGGTTAATGGTGTTGAGGTTAACGGTGTTGAGGTGACGGTGTTGAGGTGACGGTGTTGAGGTGAACGGTGTTGAGGTGAACGGTGTTGAGGTGACGGTGTTGAGGTGAATGGTGTTGAGATGAGCAGTGTTGAGGTGAACAGTGTTGAGTTTAACGGTGTTGAGGTGAACGGTGTTGAGGTGAACAGTGTTGAGGTGACGGTGTTGAGGTGAACGGTGTTGAGGTGACGGTGTTGAGGTGAACAGTGTTGAGGTGAACGGTGTTGAGGTGAACAGTGTTGAGGTGACGGTGTTGAGGTGAACGGTGTTGAGGTGAACGGTGTTGAGGTGAACAGTGTTGAGGTGAATGGTGTTGAGGTGAATGGTGTTGAGGTGAATGGTGTTGAGATGAGCAGTGTTGAGGTGAACAGTGTTGAGTTTAACAGTGTTGAGGGGAATGGTGTTGAGGTGATGGTGTTGACCTGCGCAGGTGTCACGTCGGAATTGAGGGGTTTATCCGAATCATACAGTATGAGGAGAAAGAGCTAATCTGCTGTAGGTGAAAACACACCTCTTTGTGTGTATTTGTATTCCCTCTGCATTTCAATATCTGTGTTTTCTTCTCCAGCGTGTCGAGTAAAAAGAAGGTGTTAGCGCCCTAGCTAAAGCAGAGAGTAATAAATAAACACACCAAGGTGCGTGTCTTAAATGATTCACTCGACCAGTTTCAAATAAAAAAAGACTCAAAGAGACTCACCTACACCTTGCACCACTCACTCACCTGCTGTCCAGAAGATCTCCATATCAACATCTACACATCTGTCCAGAAGATCTCCATATCATCATCTACACATCTGTCCAGAAGATCTCCATATCAACATCTACACATCTGTCCAGAAGATCTCCATATCAACATCTACACATCTGTCCAGAAGATCTCCATATCAACATCTACACATCTGTCCAGAAGATCTCCATATCATCATCTACACATCTGTCCAGAAGATCTCCATATCAACATCTACACATCTGTCCAGAAGATCTCCATATCAACATCTACACATCTGTCCAGAAGATCTCCATATCAACATCTACACATCTGTCCAGAAGATCTCCATATCAACATCTACACATCTGTCCAGAAGATCTCCATATCATCATCTACACATCTGTCCAGAAGATCTCCATATCAACATCTACACATCTGTCCAGAAGATCTCCATATCAACATCTACACATCTGTCCAGAAGATCTCCATATCAACATCTACACATCTGTCCAGAAGATCTCCATATCATCATCTACACATCTGTCCAGAAGATCTCCATATCAACATCTACACATCTGTCCAGAAGATCTCCATATCAACATCTACACATCTGTCCAGAAGATCTCCATATCAACATCTACACATCTGTCCAGAAGATCTCCATATCAACATCTACACATCTGTCCAGAAGATCTCCATATCAACATCTACACATCTGTCCAGAAGATCTCCATATCAACATCTACACATCTGTCCAGGAGATCTACATATCAACATCTACACATCTGGATAACGAGCAGCTCCACAACTAAAACCAGGAGATGTTTCCTGATCAGCATTCCTGAACATCTCTCTTCTTATAGCTTCATATCATAGTCTCTCTCTCTTTCTCTCTCTCCCTCCCTGTCTCTCTCTCTCTCTTCTCTTTCTCTGTCTCTGTCTCTGTCTCTCTCTCTCTCTCTCTCTCTTTATCTGATACACTTGTGTGTATAATTTCACTCTGTGGTACATTATAAAATCAGGGGCGGAGCTAGTAGCATTGCTCAGTGTTGATTGGTGCAGAACTTGTCCTGTTTGTGTCGTCAGTTGTAAGATTGTGATGGTTTATTTTTTATCTAAAGAGCCGACATGGGGACAGTTTTATGGTGAAATGGTTTTGTGAAGTAGAACCCTGGGTTCTGTTGGTTCTGTTAAGTGTGCTGAGACAGAGAATTGTGTGGTCTCATTTTTTAAGGTGTAGGGTGTAAGGTGTTGGGCTGACACACACACACACACACACACACACACACACACATTATAGCACAATATCACACACTGCTGGAAATAAAGTAGTGTTTTAGTTTTAATAAATATTATCAATAAAAATAAAAATGTTATAATAACTGCATTAAATCTACATTTACTGTACACATTAAAATACATTTCTAAAAATGATATGGATAAAATAAAGTATTGTAGCACTGAGAAAGAGATTTAGCAGTTTATTGTGCATTTTTTTAAACGTTTCCGTCAGATTGTAATTATTTTTAAAAAATGCAACACTTTTCAATGTAAAGATATCACAAGATCCCCAGCTTTAGCGAGCGCGTGCTGTAACCGGGATCTACTCAGGAGCCTCCTTCTGATTGGACATTTGTTATAGGCTATTGTGTTTAACTTAAGCTCCGCCCACAATGATTCAAGAAATCTAATGTAGTTGTTCCAGATAAATAACAGATTACTGAAGAATGTGGATTGACTGAGTGAAACGTGGGATTAGTGTTCACTCACTGAAGGAATGAAGAGACTCAGACTTGAAAGTAGGATCAATTTCTAGGCAGCTGACACTTCACACACACACACACACACACACACACACATGTTTATGACCCTCTCATGTGTCAGAATTCTGTAAATAGGTTGCTGAATCAGGAGCTCAGCAGCTTCTCACACTCCATAAGTGACACGTGGCGGTCAGTTCAACACGCTTCCTTCAGGCTGAACAGACACGTGTATAAAATTCACTACAGTTGTGTCGAACAAAGGTAACAAACACAGGTGTGGTTTATTTTTTGCCTGAATTTCTGGGAAAAAAAATCATGGTTTTAGACACGCCCAGGTCTCCGTAGATCAGATTGATGACACGTTTCTGTATATGGACTTAAAGACATGCCTACTGTAGTCTGCAGACTCGGCCTGTTGTGGGTACGCAGTGCATGATGGGTAATGTAGTGAGTGAACAGTATTGGATATAAAGGTGATGATGGCATGTTGATCCTCAGTTACATGACACATGGTATATTAATCAGCCAGAGCTGTACGTGTTGCTGTATATAACTCTATAGTAGTGTAGAATTTTGTATTGATGCATCGCTCTGCCAGACAAACATTAAAGTTAGAACCCACCCACACAGACACACACACACACACACACAAAAACACACACTAGCACACTCACGACCTCCTTCTGTTACTGCTGTGTATTTTTATGAGTGTGACTCCCAAATCTCACGTAAAAAATATTCAAGCCTCTCACGCACGCCTCTGTTACTATGGCAACAAGCCCAGACGAGACGGACAACTCAGACCGAATATAGTAGTGATGAACACATTATGGAGAAGCAGCATGCACACACACACACACAACAGCACCTGAAATTAATCATGTGCTCCACACATGTTGTGTACAGTGTGTTGTGTACAGTATGTCGTATACAGTGTGTCGTGTTCAGTATGCCGTGTACAGTGTGCCGTGTTCAGTGTGTCGTGTTCAGTGTGTCGTGTACAGTGTGTCGTGTTCAGTGTGTCGTGTTCAGTGTGTCGTGTACAGTGTGTCGTGTACAGTGTGTCGTGTTCAGTGTGCCGTGTACAGTGTGCCGTGTTCAGTGTGTCGTGTTCAGTGTGTCGTGTACAGTGTGTCGTGTTCAGTGTGTCGTGTTCAGTGTGTCGTGTTCAGTGTGTCGTGTTCAGTTTGTCGTGTTCAGTGTGTCGTGTTCAGTGTGTCGTGTTCAGTGTGTCGTGTTCAGTGTGTCGTGTACAGTGTGTCGTGTACAGTGTGTCGTGTTCAGTGTGTCGTGTTCAGTGTGTCGTGTTCAGTTTGTCGTGTTCAGTGTGTCGTGTTCAGTGTGTCGTGTTCAGTGTGTCGTGTACAGTGTGTCGTGTTCAGTGTGTCGTGTTCAGTGTGTCGTGTACAGTGTGTCGTGTTCAGTTTGTCGTGTTCAGTGTGTCGTGTACAGTGTGTCGTGTACAGTGTGTCGTGTTCAGTGTGTCGTGTTCAGTGTGTCGTGTACAGTGTGTCGTGTTCAGTGTGTCGTGTACAGTGTGTCGTGTACAGTGTGTCGTGTTCAGTGTGTCGTGTTCAGTGTGTCGTGTACAGTGTGCTTTTTTCAAGACTTGTCTAATGTGGTAAAGTGGGCGTGGTCATGATTCTTTTATCTCGACTGTCATTGGCTGTTCTTGATCTGATCTCATTTTTGGTGCTAGTATGTAAACTTTTTATGCATGCGTTTTCCTGTCCACTTATTGGCTGGTGTGAATTGTGATGTCACAGTTGTTTATGTAAACATGGTTCCTCCCTTCTGTCTCTCTTTCAGATACAGACTGTGTCCAAGCCAAGAATTCCTAAGTGCTGGATCTCAGAGGGAATATTTTAGAGGAAGAAAGAGTCCATGGAGCGCTCGAGGACGACCGGCGTCTGCCTCTGGTTAGGCCTGGTCTCCATGGCGATGACTGTGACGGACGTCAATGCTGGGATAGTAAACGAGACGTGTTCGGAGGAGACGTCGAAATGCAAGCCGGGAATCCTGCTACCGATCTGGTATCCGGAGAACCCGTCAACCGGGGACAAAATGGCACGTGTGATCGTCTACTTTGTGGCGATGATCTACATGTTCCTGGGGGTGTCCATCATCGCCGACCGCTTCATGGCCGCCATTGAGGTCATCACATCCCAGGAGAGAGAGATCGTGGTGAAGAGGGCGAACGGGGAGACCATGACAACCACAGTGCGTATTTGGAACGAAACGGTGTCGAACCTGACACTGCTGGCTCTGGGCTCGTCTGCTCCTGAGATCCTGCTCTCGCTGATTGAGATCTGCGGTCACGGGTTCCACGCCGGAGATCTAGGACCATCCACGATTGTAGGCAGTGCCGCATTTAACATGTTTGTCATCATCGGCATTTGCGTGTCTGCAGTGCCAGACGGTGAAGTACGTAAGGTGAAGCACCTGCGCGTGTTCTTTGTGACGGCAGCTTGCAGCGTGTTCGCATACGTCTGGCTCTACATGATCCTCGCTGTTTTCTCACCTAATGAGGTGCATGTTTGGGAGGGGCTTATAACGCTCGCCTTCTTTCCTGCCTGTGTTACGTTAGCCTGGGCCGCCGACCGCCGTCTACTCTTCAACAAGTTCACGCATAAGACCTACAGAGCCGACAAGCACCGCGGCGTGATCATCGAGACAGAGGGCGAGCGGTCCAAAGGCATCGAGATGGACGGGAAGATGGCGAACTCGCACTTCCTGGATGGTAGCGCTGCTACCAATCTGATGGGGATGACGGAGGGAAAAGAAATGGATGAATCGCGTCGGGAGATGATTCGGATTTTGAAGGACCTGAAGCAGAAACATCCAGAGAAGGACCTGGACCAGCTGGTAGAGATGGCAAACTACTATGCGCTGTCTCACCAGCAGAAGAGCCGAGCGTTCTACCGCATCCAGGCCACACGGATGATGACCGGTGCCGGGAACATCCTGAAGAAGCATGTTGCTGAGCAGGCAAAGCGCAGCACTAGCATACAGGAAGTGCATGTGGAAGAGTCGGAGGACTTCATGACACGGATCGGATTTGAGCCTGCCACATATCAGTGCTTGGAGAACTGTGGCGCCGTCCTGTTAACCATCATGCGTAAAGGCGGTGATGTCTCCAAGACGATATACGTTGACTACAAGACCGAAGATGGCTCGGCCAATGCCGGTGCCGATTATGAGTTCACGGAGGGCACGGTGGTCTTCAAACCTGGAGAAGTCATCAAAGAGATCGCCATTGGTATTATTGACGATGACATCTTCGAGGAGGACGAGCACTTCTTCGTCCGGCTCAGCAACGTTCGGACGCTCGACTCGGCGGTGGAAGATGAGATGCCGGCATACCCCGCTGTGGCACTCGGGTTTCCCGCTGTAGCCACTGTGACCATCCTGGACGACGACCATGCGGGCATCTTCACTTTTGATAGTGGGACAGTGCACATTAGTGAAAACGTGGGAATCATGGAGGTCAAGGTGCTCCGGACGTCTGGGGCGAGAGGGACGGTCATCGTTCCATACCGCACTATTGAGGGACTGGCTAAAGGAGGTGGGGAAGACTTCGAGGACACGTACGGAGAGCTGGAGTTCAAAAACGATGAGACCTGGTAAGAGCAAACACTCTTCTGTATGTGTGTGTGTTCACACACACACTGATTCACTTAAAATACTCCTTTTAAACACACAGTTGTACATTAACATGCAGCAACGTTAGCTAGTAAAGCTAACCTTAGTAAGGAAATTTTTGCTACTTAACATTGGAATAAAGTAACAAGACAACTTCACTAGCCAGCTGCCTAACATTAGGTAACAGAAGCTCCGCCCTCGTTAACACAAAGCTATCTGTCACTCACGTGTGTGTGTGCGTGCGTGTGTGTGTATGTGTGTGTGTGTGCGTGTGTATGTGTG
>JAUCMX010000002.1:112500-120000 GCA_033459395.1 Hemibagrus guttatus | reverse complement strand
TGATTGGTTTATGACACATCTGTATCTATAACATGTCTTCACAACAGCAGGACAAACAGCATGTGAGTTGTTCTGATTTTTACTGAGTTATAGAAGTTAATCTGATAAATTCGATCAACCAATCACAAACCAGTTCCATGTGACATCACTCTCAGTTCTTCACATTATAAAACACATCTGTTAATGCAGCTAAAGTTAGCATTGCAGTTTTTAGCATTGTGATTTCACAAAGCTAGCTAATTGATTGAATTGTCACCACCATAGTATTTTCTTTCTTTCTTTCTTTCTTTCTTTCTTTCTTTCTTTATTTCTTTCTCATGGTTAATTCTGCCATTAGCTCTGCGTGTTTCTCTCTTCTCTTCTCTTCTCTTCTCTTCTCTTCTCTTCTCTTTCTTACCGTTTCTAATTTTGCCCTTTGCCCCTGTCTGTCTCTCTCTGTCTGCCTTCTGTTTCCTGTCTCAGACACATTTGCAAGTAAGGTGGCGGCAGTGCAGGACGTGTATGCAGATGCGTCCATTGGGAATGTGACGGGCAGTAATGCGGTGAATGTGTTTGTGGGACTGGGCGTGGCCTGGTCTGTAGCGGCCGTGTACTGGCGTGCTCATGGCGGCGTATTCGTGGTGCACTCCGGCTCACTCGCCTTCTCTCTCACACTCTTCTGTGTCTTTTCTGTCTTTGCTGTGCTCGCCCTGATGTACCGTCGCCGTGGCAACATCGGTGGAGAGCTCGGCGGGCCGAGACGCCATCGCATCATCACTACGCTTTTCTTCATCATGCTGTGGTTCCTCTACATCCTGCTCTCCAGCCTAGAGGCTTACTGCCACATCCAGGGCTTTTAGAGACACAGCTGAAAACGGGGGCAGGAGAGAGAGAGAGAGAGAGAGAGAGAGAGAGAGAGAGGGAGAGAGAGAGAAAGAGAGAGAGAGAAAGACAAAAAACTAACTGATCTGAGTGACAGAGAGAGAAAATAATGTGTAGAGCAGAAGATGTCTTTTATCTCTTTCACTTGAAGTAACTTAAGAGTCATTACATGCAGTCAGAAAGAGAGAGTCTCTCTCTCTCTCTTTCTCCTTTCTTCCCTTTCTCTCATTTCTTCTCTCTCCCACCCAAAGATCAAACACCAGAGTCTTAACTCCAAGTCTGAGAGGGGGGGGGCAGAGGGATGGCTCAGACTCGTCCTCTCTCTCAGTACAGCGTGTATGTGTGAGGAGTCTGAGTTTCTCCAGAGTCTCTATTTTTTCTCGCCACTTGCAGAGGAACTGAACTCTTTTTCTAATTAAGTATTTTGGGGAAAAAAATACAGAAAAAGACAGCAATTAAAAAAAATGTACAAAAAGAGAGCGAACTATTTTCAAATTACGTATCGGATCAGAGTTTATGTATCCAATATGATCACTGTTCTCGAGTGGAACTCATGATGTCGTTTTTTTGCGTTTGCTAACTTTGCTAAAACTCACAAGCTTACAGCACACACACAACACACACACACACACACACACACACACACACACACAGAAAACAGATGACACTGGATGAGGAGAGGAATGAGGAACCGCAGAAAAACAAGCCTAGCCTGCTTGCATCACTTCCTGAATGGATCTACATACTGTATGATACAAAATGTAATGTTGCCATGTTTTTTGTATATGTTGTGCATTTTGGTCATACACACACAAGCATATGCACACGCACACACACACACACACACACACACACACACACACTGAGTGACACACACACAGAGGGAAGTTCTGCAGCGTGGTGGTGTTTACATGTTTGGGTGAAATTTGTTAACACAATTTCTACTAAATTTTCATCTAAAATAGAAACCTTTGCTGTGTTACACTGAAGGCTCAGATGGCTCAAACTGCGTAAATATCTGAGGTCACGTGGAGACGTGTGAGTGTTGTGCAGAGATGAAACGATCATTAAGAGTGTACAAGCTCACACACTGTGGCTCGGTATATCACAAGCTCCAGTCCTGCAGGTGGTGCTGTTACAGTGTACACATGACAGGAAGAAGAGTTCCAGGTGTGTGGCGTGTCGGTCACTTAGCGTGTACGCGGTACAGCCGGCGACGTCTCCACAAGCCGTACGATTCTCCACAGTTGTCAAACAACACGTCCTGTTGTTTGTGGAAACTAACTTTGGGAACTTTGCTTAAGCCATAAGGTTGCTTCACGTCATAGTGTACGTGAGCGAAAACACTGCCAGCTAATGTCACGTGACCTCCACAGTTCCATCCTGGCCGAGCGGATTCCTCAGGAACACGTTCAGACCAGGAACCAGACAGCCAATGGGATGCAGAGCTACTGGGGCAGGGCCAATAACCAAAGAGTACAATAGAGAAAGGAGCTGTGTGTGTGTGTGTGTGTGTGTGTGGGTATGCATTTGTGTGTATGCATTTGTGTTTGTGTGTGTGTGTGTGTGTGTGTGTGTGTGTGTGTATGTGTATTCCTGTAACCCAACCTGTCAAGCCTCTCTCTCTCTCACACACAGACACACACACACACACACACACACGCGCACACACACACACAGAAGAGAAACATGGCTGCTGTATATTTTTATACACTTGTTCAATTTGTGAGTCTGATTTTCTCCTCCTAACCTTTGACCTTTGACCCTGGAGTTTTTCTGCGCATTGTAAATGATTTTAATATTCAGATTCAGCTATTCTGGGGGTGGGGCATAGGCGGGGCAAACACACACACATACACACACATATATTTATATATAAAATATATCTTTATCTTTGCTGTTTATGTTTTACTTTTGATGTAATTTTGTGTTTGTATGATTGAAGGCCTGTGTGCAGATCAAACATTCCATATATGGGCAGGTGGGCAGGTCTTTAAATCCATATATGGAAGTGTTAAAGTAAGAAAAAGGCAGCTGATTCATATTAGTGTATGTATGATCACAGAGTTTATTAGCCAGCTCGCTAACCTGACAGGATTTCTATATTAATTCAACAACTCTTCAGATGTTAGGTTGCTAGGTAACTGGCTAATGAGAGCTAATGTGAAAGGATTTTTATGTCATATTTTTAAACTATTATCATCATTATTAAAGCTAGCCAGATAGCTAGCATAAGTTAACCTGACAGGATTTTTAAATAATATTTATAATTGTCTCCTGTATTATTAGCTGACTAATGAACATGCTGGAACCTGAAAGGATTTAAAAAAGGAAACACAAATCCATACTTAGTGACTTTTATAATTTTCCCTGTTACCACTAGCTAGCATGCACAAGCTAACCTGAGAGGATTTCTGAGAGGATTTGAAGTCAGGTCATGAATCATCTTAACTGCTAACGCTAGCTAGTTAAAACAAGCTAACAGAATCTGAACCTAAATAATAAATGATATTCTTCATAAATGCTAGTTAGCTAAAATATCCTAATCTGACAGAATTTCCTGTGCTAATGCTAGATGCATAGCTAATGTTATTGCACCAGAAAGGAATCTAAATCTTAGCAACAAGTCAGTAAAATTTCTGCTAACACCAGATATGATCTGCACACAGATCCTCTTCACATTGTGTGTGTGTGTGTGTGTGTGTGTGTTAATAAACACATTTTAATTTTAATTCTCTCTGATTATGAATGAATCGATATCACAGTTTGTGTGAAGGTCTGAGCACGTTAACATCCTGACGTGGCTGTGTCCCAGATCACAAAGTGGAGAAAACCTGAGGAAAAAGTGCATAAAAATTCAGACAGCAAACAGAGAGAGGAGTGTGTAAGAGTCGGATTAGCCTGTGCTAGCAGTGTGCTACGTGGGCATTGACAGCAGTAGGTAGTGATTTGGGACACAGCCCACAGTAAAGGGTGTAGGAGCGGTGTTTAAATAAACACTGTGTAGAGTTCAGACTTCTGCGGCCGTGTTAAAGTGAATAAACACATAAAGATAAATATATTTGTATTGTGAGATTATCTCAAATTATTCAAAATACTTTCTTAGCATTAGCATCCTTTATTGAACTGTTAACACCATTCTGTAATATTTTACATTTAATTATTTACTATATAATTTTTTTTTTTTTTTTTTTTTTTTTTTTTTTTTATTGAGCTGAGACAGTAATCCGAGCACAGGTCCGAGAGTAATAATAATAATAATAATAATAATAATTTTTATTGGTCACTTTGTTATATATTCTCTTGGTAAAATATTTCATTAAAATGATTTGATTATATTCAGCACAAATGTTCATTACGACAGCTGCCAGGAAAATTCTTAGAAACCACTATAGATCCAGATTACCCCCCCCCCCCCCCCACACACACACACACACACACACAGGGTGGTGTAACACTGTTTTCTGGATAGTTCTGTTGGTTTTCTCTCCATACTCAGTGATGTTTATTTTTTATTTTCAGGATTGTGCATGACGTCATTTCGTTTCATTTACATGAAGTTATTGTCTGATTTTTAAAAATTTCTTTTCAGTTTATTTTGTCAGCAGAAAAATAAAGGAACCTATTTAAAAACAACTTGTGGTTATTTTTATTATTATTATTATTATTATTATTATATTATTATTATTATTATTAGCAGTAGTAGTGTTGAATAATTTGAGGTCACTTTTTTGTCGTTTTGTTTCGTTACATTTCTGACAGATTAGCACTTTAGCACGTTAGCTGTTATGGCTAAAATGATATATGTGTCATTAACCCATGAGTTTCACCAGATTATTCTTAGATTACTGAAAGAATTAAACAGATGAAATAAAAGCAGTCGAACTGCAGTCACAGAAAATAGTCACCTCAGTGAAGACAAAAACACAGAATTTATTCTACTGAATATAACACAACAGTCTGATAGTTTCAGGAAATGACATCACCTTCATCTCTGGTTTTGTTTTTTTGGATTTGAAGCTTGGTGAAGAAACAGAGTGATGCGTCATGGAGGTGATTCAGCACAGTGAGACACTTTTCTCCTTCCTGTCTCACTCCTGCCTGTCTAACGCTGTCTGTCTATTTGTGTCTATATGTAATGTTGTCTGTCTCCCTGTCTATCTGCCTAACTGTCTGTGTGTCTGTTTGTCTATCTATTTGTCTATCTACTTGTCTATCTGTCTGTGTGTCTGTCTGCCTGTCTATCTGTCTGTGTGTCTGTCTGTCTCCCTGTCTGTCTGTCTTTCTGTCTGGGATGGATGGCTCTGCACTACAGGATTTTAGTGAGCAGTAGTCAGACGTTACTGAATGCTTCATGCAGATAGTTGAAGCTATGATCAGTGATGTTCACATTAAAGTTATAAAGATCACACAGTGTGTGTGTGTGTGTGTGTGTGTGTGTGTGTGAGTGAGTGTGTGTGATGAAAACTGGTGGTGAGACAGACGAGCGAACTACACAGGATCCTTCTTTCCCTGAGCAATTCGGCGGAGCTTCATCTCAGTCAGCTGGATGTAGCGGATCACGTTGGTATCTGTCTCACACACACACACACACACACACACACACACACACACACACACACACACACACAGTTACACACTTAAACATATGCGTTTCTGTCTTCTGTTATACTCTGTGTGTGTGTGTGTGTGTGTGTGTGTGTGTGTGTGTGTGTGTGTGTGTGTGTCTGTGTGTGTGTGTGTAACCTGTGGGTTCCTGTTTGTGGGACTCCTGCAGGTAGTGTAGGGCGGAGTTATAGTCTCCCAGGTGATAATAGGCCACGCCCGAGCGGTACAGAGCTTTAAAGTTCTCTCCCTCCTTCCTGAGAACTTTCAGACAGTACTCCTTCACCCTCTCATAATTCACCAGCTCCATCTGTAACAGACACGCTGTGTACACACACACACACACACACACACACACACACACACACACACACACACATTCTCCTTCAGACTTATGTATCACTGTAACAGAGTAATGTCATGGTTACAGTGTGTGTGTGTGGATGTGTGTGTGTTGTACCTGCCAGGCTGTTGTAGCACTCGAGCTCCGCGCTCTCCGCCGCTCCCCGCTGCTCCTCCGTTAGTCCCGACCTGCTGGGAGATCTGGCGCTGACGTCAGCGTCCCCGAATCCGAGCGCGCGGCCCAGTCCTTTCATCTCGAGCAGCGCGCGGTGGTATTTACCGATGGCCTCGCGGTACTTCTTGTCCCGGTAGCATTGCGTGCCCTGCGTCTTAAAGTCCAGCGCACGCCTCAGCAGCTCGTCGGGCTCGCGCGCACCGCCAGCGTGGTGGTGATGATGATGATGATGATGATGATGAAGAGAACGCATCTCACGCGCGCGCACAACAGCGGAAAGCTGAGCGCGCGGTGGCGGCTGCACCAAAGAGCCAGTAACGCCCTCCGGTGCGATCTTCCCTTCACACCCGGACCGGTCCAGACTCATCATCATGTCCGCGCGTGTGCGTGTGTATGTGTGTGTGTGTGTGTCCTTCCCTCCAGTTTATTCCCTCGGCAGCTCGCGCTCTTTCCGCCGTGTCGTCATGTCTGTCTCGTGACTGGTCCTGACGATTCCTTAACGCAAACCCAAACCGGTTTATTAATGTTTTGTTTAATTTCTTTGTTTCTGTGTTTTGACGGAAAAAGAGGAGCAGGAATGACAGAACAGCTCGAGCTCGGGTTGCCAGATTGGAGTGCGCCTTCAGCCAGAATCCCGGTTTTAAACCCCGCCGATATCTGAAGCACTAACTCCGCCCACATCTCAATTTATCATTTAAATAAAATAAATAGATTTATCTCACAAAAGAAATGTAAATACTGGTATAATAATAATAATAATAATAATAATAATAATAATAATAATAATAATAATAATCTTCTTTCGGCTTCTCCCTTCAGGGGTCTCCACAGCGAATCATCTCTCTCCACCTATCCCTATCTTCTGCATCCTCAACACTTGCACCCACTAGCTTCATATCCTCATTAATTCCATCCATATACCTCCTCTTTGGCCTTCCTCTTTGCCTCCTGCCTGGCAGCTCCATGTCCAACATTCTCCTACCAATATACTCACTCTCCCTCCTCTGAACATGTCCAAACCATCTTAATCTGGCCTCCCTAACTTTGTCCCCCAAACGTCCAACATGAGCTGTCCCTCTGATGTACTCGTTCCTAATCCTGTCCAATCTTGTCACTCCCAAAGAGAACCTCAACATCTTCAGCTCTGCTACCTCTAGCTCTGCCTCCTGTCTCTTCCTCAGTGACACTGTCTCTAAACCATACAGCATGGCCGCTCTCACCACTGTCCTGTACACCTTCCCCTTGATTCTCGCTGATATTTTCCCCTCACACAGAACTCCCCACACCTTTCTCCACCCATTCCAACCTGCCTGCACTCGCTTCTTTACCTCTTTCCCACACTCTCCATTACTCTGGACTGTTGACCCCAAGTACTTAAACTCCTGTACCTTCTTCACCTCTTCACCCTGTAACCTTACTGTTCCACTTCCCTCCCTTTCATTCACACACATGTACTCAGTCTTACTACCACTGACTTTCACTCTGCGCTGTAACTCCTTGTATTCCTGTCTATTCTC
>JAUCMX010000002.1:77500-107500 GCA_033459395.1 Hemibagrus guttatus | reverse complement strand
AGTCTGGGAGTGTATGTGTGAGTGAGTCTGGGAGTGTATGTGTGAGTGAGTCTGGGAGTGTATGTGTGAGTGAGTCTGGGAGTGTGTGTGTGAGTGAGTCTGGGAGTGTGTGTGTGAGTGAGTCTGGAGTGTGTGTGTGAGTGAGTCTGGGAGTGTGTGTGTGAGTGAGTCTGGGAGTGTGTGTGTGAGTGAGTCTGGGAGTGTGTGTGTGAGTGAGTCTGGGAGTGTGTGTGTGAGTGAGTCTGGGAGTGTGTGTGTGAGTGAGTCTGGGAGTGTGTGTGTGAGTGAGTCTGGGAGTGTGTGTGTGAGTGAGTCTGGGAGTGTGTGTGTGAGTGAGTCTGGGAGTGTGTGTGGGAGTGAGTCTGGGAGTGTGTGTGTGAGTGAGTCTGGGAGTGTGTGTGGGAGTGAGTCTGGGAGTGAGTCTGGGAGTGTGTGTGGGAGTGAGTCTGGGAGTGAGTCTGGGAGTGTGTGTGGGAGTGAGTCTGGGAGTGTGTGTGGGAGTGAGTCTGGGAGTGTGTGTGGGAGTGTGTGTGGGAGTGTGTGTGGGAGTGTGTGTGGGAGTGTGTGTGGGAGTGTGAGTCTGGGAGTGTGAGTCTGGGAGTGTGAGTCTGGGAGTGTGAGTCTGGGAGTGTGAGTCTGGGAGTGTGAGTCTGGGAGTGAGTCTGGGAGTGTGTGTGTGAGTGAGTCTGGGAGTGTGTGTGTGAGTGAGTCTGGGAGTGTGTGTGTGAGTGAGTCTGGGAGTGTGTGTGTGAGTGAGTCTGGGAGTGTGTGTGTGAGTGAGTCTGGGAGTGTGTGTGTGAGTGAGTCTGGGAGTGTGTGTGTGAGTGAGTCTGGGAGTGTGTGTGTGAGTGAGTCTGGGAGTGTGTGTGTGAGTGTGTGTGGAGTGTGTGTGGGAGTGAGTCTGGGAGTGTGTGTGGGAGTGAGTCTGGGAGTGTGTGTGGGAGTGAGTCTGGGAGTGTGTGTGGGAGTGAGTCTGGGAGTGTGTGTGTGAGTGAGTCTGGGAGTGTGTGTGTGAGTGAGTCTGGGAGTGTGTGTGGGAGTGAGTCTGGAGTGTGTGTGGGAGTGAGTCTGGAGTGAGTCTGGGAGTGTGTCTGGGAGTGAGTCTGGGAGTGTGTGTGGGAGTGAGTCTGGGAGTGTGTGTGGGAGTGAGTCTGGGAGTGTGTGTGGGAGTGAGTCTGGGAGTGTGTGTGGGAGTGAGTCTGGGAGTGTGTGTGGGAGTGAGTCTGGGAGTGTGTGTGGGAGTGAGTCTGGGAGTGTGTGTGGGAGTGAGTCTGGGAGTGTGTGTGGGAGTGAGTCTGGGAGTGTGTGTGGGAGTGAGTCTGGGAGTGTGTGTGGGAGTGAGTCTGGGAGTGTGTGTGTGAGTGCAGACAGGACAGGATCCTCTCTGTCTAATGCTGATGTATGTACTTAAATCTCACTGTAATAATAATTCTTTATGTAGGAAGTAAAAGTGAACCTCAGACAAACAGCAGTGTCTTTCACACACTAGCACCTTTCAGTCGAGGAAAAAAACCTGAAAGGAGAAGAGTTCAAACAAAAAACTCCATTTCTGTGACAGATGTATGAGAGCAGAGTGCAGAGTTTCTGCTGGAAAAGAAAACAGCCGATTCACACAGACACCACTTTCAGCATTTCTTTATTCCTAACATCAGAAGATTAGAGTCTAATTACTGAACTGATTATTAATCAGATTCCACTGAGAAATACAGAAATGAGTTGATCCACAGCAGACCACAGTGAGCTCCTGACCTCTGGGATCTCACTGACCCTGTGGGAACTTTTCTTATTTGGAAATAAACAGAAATGTTTGAAAAATGTAAAATAAATAAAGTGTTGAATTTTGAGTGTTGAAGATTCTGTACTGTTTCTGATGGACCGGTCAGTGAAGTTGGTCATGTTCTAACTGCTTTAGATTTTCCTCCACTGAAGTGTGTGATCAGATGTCACTGATGGATCTGCTCTAACCTGAGCTTTTACACAAACCTCTGGAGTCTGGAGCTTGTGTGTGTGTGTGTGTGTGTGTGTGTGTGTGTGTGTGTGTGTCTTTAAAGTCACAGAGGAACAAACCCACTCCTGAGAAATTCTACTATTTAGTTCAATATTTCTAACCTTCATTTTACTCACTTTCTGCACGCTAATATAATCCGTAACGAGATGTGTGTATGAGATAAAACAACGTGTTTTAGAAGTTTTACTCTGCAGGAAGCCTCCATGCTGATGTTCGGCTGTTTAATCTGCAGTTTATTCGTTTTATTGTGTTCTGAGAGACAGAAAACTGAGGTGATGATCAGGAGGAGAAACTCGCACAGGTTAGGGTGAACCTCGGACACCAGGGGGCGCTGTGACACTGCTCTTTCATTCATAGACAAACTGCAGTCATCTCTCTCTCTCTCTCTCTCTCTCTCTCTCTCTCTCTCTGCGTGTCTCACTGTCTCTGTCTGTCTGGTTCTTTAGGGTGAGACTAGTCTGTTCAGATGATTGTGGATATAAACTTGTCTCTCACGCTTGATCTGTGTGTGTGTTTGTGTGTGTCAGTGTTTGTTCTTGGCTGTGTTCCAATACTATTTTTAACACTTTCCCTGGGAAGTATGTTAGTGTACATGAAGTAGATAAGGAGCAAAATTATTTAGACAGACAACATCTGGAACAGCAAATGGTGTAAAATGATGGTGAATAAGAAAGCAGCTGATGAGATTCCTCACAATCCCCCACTGTACAGAAACAAAGTGTATGATGTTTCCTTTGTGTGTGTGTGAGTGTGTAGAACAGTACCTCTCTGTCTCACACACACACTCGCACCACCTTAAACAGATAGAGAGACAGACAGGTGGAGAGAGACAGACAGTGGCTTCAGAGTGAAATGATAAACAGCATCATTAAGGAAGTGAGACAGCGGCTGAATTCACACAACAAAACACACGGTCTAATACACACCCTGAATCCTGAACAGATAAAAACTCTGAGAATAAACGAGTGTGTGAGCAGTGTTCTGCCTCTGAGGTCTTAACGGTTCCCACGGAAACACAGTCTTCATTTTTATCACCGCTTAAAGTCTAGAACCCAGTAACAGCTCGGGAAGAGAACTCTTCTGTTCTCACTGATTAATGTGTGTGTGTGTGTGTGTGAGGGAGAGAGGGAGAACAGCATTGAAGAGAGAAACACATTGCAGATAAAATGAGTTAAAAGAGGAGCGTCTGATTTAACATGGAATTAGGACACACACACACATATAGTCATGTGACTTTCACAGTGTAAATAAATAAAACCTCACAGTAAACTACCACTCCCCCCCTCTCTCTCTCCCCCCCCTCTCTCCCCCCTCTCTCTCCCCCCTCTCCCCCCCTCTCTCCCCCCCCCCCTCTCTCTCTCTCCCCTCTCTCTCTCTCTCTCCCCTCTCCCCCCCCCTCTCTCTCCCCCCCCTCTCTCCCCCTCTCTCTCCCCCCTCTCCCCCCCTCTCTCCCCCCCCCCCCCTCTCTCTCTCTCCCCTCTCTCTCCCCCCCCCTCTCTCTCCCTCCCTCTCTCTCTCTCTTCTGGTATCTTTTGGGTTTTCTCCCTTTTTTTTGTTGATAGTTGGGCCGTGTGCTGCCTGTGTTATCAGGGAAGCATGACGGCCCCAAGTGTGCAGAGTTTGGCCTCGTTAACGCGACGCCATGCGATTAAAGTGGTGTCCACGGCGAGCGTTGAGGAATGCTGTATGGCTGTTGGAGAAGTTGTGGGACATGATGGTATTTTATCCGCCTCTAGAATGAATAATGCCATGGTGATTTTTTTTAACAGTATTCAGAAAGTAAATGAACTCGTTGAGCATGGAGTTGTGATTGGCGGTGAGTGTGTTTCTGCTCTCCCTCTCTCACTGCCATCAAAGAGAGTGACTTTATCCAACGTCCCCCCGTTTCTCAGTGATGATGTATTAACTCAGGCGTTGTCGCGTTACGGAAAATTGGTATCTCCAATTAAAAAGATTCCGATCAGCAGTGAATCTCCTTTTTGGAAACACATCGTGTCTTTTAGGCGTTTCGCATATATGATAGTCCAGGATGATGCCGAGCTGGATTGTCACTCAGCTTTAGAGTTGATGGGTTTGAGTACGTAATTTTTGTTACAACGGCAAAAACAAAATGTTTCGGTTGTGGGAAAGTAGGGCATTTAATTCGAAAGTGTCCTGATAAACTGAAAAAAAAAGAAGTATCGGGAAAGGAATGCTGTTTCTGTTCCCAGTACGAGTGACGCGATTGAGACCGACTTGGTGACCTCAGAGTTACCGGGGGTGAGTCGGGTTGAGGCGGAGTCGGTCACAGGGGAGGTTGCCCCCGGAAAGGAGACCGGAGGCCGCTGGTGTTGCTGAGGCTGGTGCAACCTCGTCGGATCGGGGGTGTTCAAGTGCGACTCATGCTGTAAAGTCTGTTAATGATTCTGTGGATGGAGTACAGATTTCTGGGAACCCCAAAAAGAGCAGGTATGTGACGCTGCAGAGAATTCGGTCTTACCGATTGTGCGGAATGTATGTGAGGTGGATTGTGTCGATACAGAGATGGAGCAAAATATGTTCAAAGTTCCCAGAAAAGGAAAAATAGTGATAAATCCAAATTGTAAAAATTCCCAAAAAAACTGATTTGCAAGGTAGGGATGATCATGAGACAGGAAGTGGTAGTGAATGGTCAGACTCCAGCGCAGCGCTCTCTCAGGGGGATTTCTCCACTCGAAGTTATGAGGTTGATGACAAAAGTTGTTTCTCAAATCAACTAAAAAAAAGGAGAGGTGTTTGTGTTCAGGAATATTTTCCTGATATCAAGCAATTTGTTGAAAAAACAAGAAGTCTAATGGCAGAGGGCTGTTTTACTAATAAAGAAGTATATTGTTTAAAGAAAATTGTGAGGAATTTAGGCAAAGAATTGAATAATGATGCTTAGAAAATTAAGGGATGTTCCTGATCCGGTGTGTGTTGGTGGGCTGTTGGTTTTGTTTTATTTTCCCATGAGTGAGGTACGCTTGGCTACTTTGAATGTGAATGGTGCCAGGGATATGAAGAAAAGAGCTGTGTTAAAGGAAGTAATTAAACAGAAGAACCTTGATGTTATAATGTTGCAAGAAACTCACAGTGATGGAGAAAATCCTGCTGACGGCGAGGGAGTGTGATGGGATCTCTGTTTTGAGTCATCATACTTCAACAAGTGCTGGAGTTGCTGTTTTGTTTGCAAAGAGTTTTAGTCCAATTTCTTTTGATTTTGATAAATTTTTAAAAGGGTAGATTTTTAAAAAGTGAGAGCTGTTTTTGAAAGTAATGTGTTGGTATTTATTTGTGTTTCTGTTCCAACTGCTGCAGCTGAAAAATGCTGTTTTTAGATTTATTATGCTCTACTTTACAAAATTGTTCCTCTGAAGAGTTTTTATTTTTGGGTGGTGATTTTAATTGTACTGAACATATGATTGAAAAGAATCACATTGAACCTCATTTGCCTTCCCAAAAACGACTCATTCATATAATTAAAAAGCATGAATTATGTGATATCTGGAGGCAGTTGAATGGGAATGAAAGACAATACACATGGGTTCATACGAGAGATAATGTAATATCTTTTGCTAGACTAGATAGGTTTACGGGTTTAAACATCAGCTCAACATTTTTAATAGTTGTTCAATTACTCCAATAGGTTTCTCAGACCATGCTATGGTGCAATGTGTTTTTGTTTTAGGTTCTGTTAAACCTAGAAGTGCTTATTGGCATTTTAACATTTCATTGTTGAGTGATAATTTTTTAGGGAGTCTTTAAATTTTTTTTTGGGAGAACTACAGGAAAACAAAACCCCAAATTCCAAACTTTCCAACGGTGGTGGGACTTTGGAAAGGGTTTCCGGATTAGGCAGTTCTGTCAGCAGTACACTCAAAATTGTAACTAGAGAGCTACAACGATCTTTGGAGAATTTGGAAACTGAAATAAACAAATGTCAACAGCTAGCTGAATCTACTGGTGATAATTATTATCTAGAATTTCTTTAAGGAAAAAGGCCCAGTTAGGTGATCTACTAGGCTATAAAACACAGGGGGCACTGGCCCGGGTTTAAATTTTTTAAAGTATAGTCCAGAGGGATGCACCATCTAAATACTTCTTTAGCCTTGAGAAAAAGAGTGGACAAAGGCGGTTAATTCAGGCCTTACGTTCTGAAGATGGGCAGGTGTTGCTAGATCCTCTGGATATACGAAGGAGAGCAGTGAGTTTTTACAAAAATCTTTACAGAAGTGAGTTAAAGTCTGGGTTTGAAGAAGAAAGTGTTTTTTTTTGCCTCCCTACCGCAGATGTCTGAAGAGGGTAATGCAGCTCTCTCAGGTGCTCTGAGCTTGGAAGAGCTGTATAAGGCCCTGCAAGGCATGGAGTCCGGGAGGGCTCCTGGAATTGACGGGCTCCCAGTTGATTTTTACAAATCTTTCTGGACAGAGCTCAGAGGGGATTTGTTGCAGGTACTGAATGACAGCTTGTCTAAAGGTAAGATGCCGGTGAGTTGCCGCAGAGAATAATCACCCTCTTACCTAAAAAAGGTGACCTGTTTGATGTAAAGAGCTGGCGCCCAGTCTCACTTCTTTGTAACGATTATAAACTGCTCTCCAAGGCTCTAGCTAACAGGTTATCTGGAGTGTTGGATCAGGTCATACACCCGGACCAGTCCTATTGTGTTCCTCGTAGATCTATTTTGGAAATGTTTCCTTGATTCGGGATTTGTTAGAAGTTTCAAAATTGTTAAATTTAGATTTTGGTCTGATTTCTTTGGATCAGGAAAAAGCTTTTGACCGAGTTGAGCACTCTTATTTATGGAGAACTTTAAAAGCCTTCGGGTTTTTTTCAAGAGTTTATAGAAATGGTCAAAGGGACTCTAGTGAGGTTGAGAGTGTACTGAAGATTAATGGCGGTTTATGGCTCCATTCCAGGTTGGGAGGGGGATAGGACAGGGGTGTTCTCTATCTGGAATGTTATATTCTCTCCCATTGAACCGTTGTTACAGCAGATAAGACTAAAGGTGAGTGGGTTATGCTTACCTAATTGTAACAACAATATTTGTTTGTCTGCCTATGCTGATGTTATGGTTTTTATTAGTGGACAAAATGATGTGCAGATTTTACTTAATTTAATTGATGATTTTACTTTTTTGTCTTCTGCCAGAGTGAACTGGAAAAAATGTGAGACACTCTTGGTTGGGCGGTGGGCCGATGGCAAACCGAACCTTCCCGATGGGTTAACTTGGGGCAAAGGTGGTATAAAATATCTAGGGTTTTTTTGGGTGATGATTTGACTCAACAGAAGAACTGGGAAGGGGTTGTTGAGAAAATTAAGGGTCGTCTGGAAAAGTGGAAATGGTTGATTCCTAATATGTCTTATAGAGGACGTACTCTTGTTGTAAATAATCTGGTTGCATATGGCACAGGCTGGCCTGTGTAGATCCTCCACCTTTAAATTTTTTAAAGAGAATTCAAGCGGGTTTTTGTGGACTTCTTTTGGGACAAGCTACACTGGGTACAACAGAGTGTTTTGTACTTTCCAAAGGAAGAAGGGGGGCAAGGACTGATACATCTACAAAGCAGAATGCCCATTTCGTTTGCAGTTTTTAGAGATTTTTTGATGGTGCATCCGATTTAGTTGGAGGGCAGTTGCTGTGCCATACTGGAAAGTCGGGGATTTTGGACTGGACAAACAACTGTTTTTGCTGAACCCTTTGAAAATGGACTTGTCAAAGTTCCATCTTTCTACAGAAATCTTTTAAAGTGTGGAGTTTGTTCCGCATTCAGAAGGCTGAAAACTCCTACTCCCTTTATTGGCTTTTGGAGGAACCTTTGATACTTTGGGGCCCGCTTGGATATAACTGACAATTTCAATCTAACTGGATGTGGTTCTGTGCTTTTGAAATCAAAGACCGTCACCTTAGGACAGATGTTTAATTTGGGGGGCTCAAGCTTGGAGAAGCCAAAATTTTTCCCCGGGTTTGGGTTCCCGGGGCCCACCCAATGACCGCTCCCAAAACAATTGCCCCCCGGGGGGCCCCTTAAAGCCTTTCCCCCCCTTTTTTCCCGGGTGGTGGGCCTTTTTGTCTTTCCTTTGGGGCTTTTGCCCGGGGAAAATTTGAGGAAAGGTTGGCCCCCAGGCGCCTTGGGGGGGGAAAATCCGGGTGGGCCCGGGGATGCCAGTTGGGGGGAGGAACGGGGTCCTTATTTTTTTCCATAAATTTTTTAACCGGTTTAAAAACCGAGGGACCTGAACCCCTTTTTTTCCGGGGGGGGGCCCTACCAGGAGACTGGCCCCTGAAAACCCTGGGCCCTTTTTGGTTCAAATTTTTTTTGGGTTCAAACCCCCAACAAAAGGTGGCCGGTTAAAAGGGGAAAAAAAGGGGAAAAACAAGGGCCAAAATTTAGCCCCTTCCTTTCCGAGGGTTTTGGCAGGGGTTTGGGTTAAGGGTTTACCCGGGGGGATGGATGAGGTTTTCCCCAGGGAGCATTGGGTGGTCGGGGTGTTTTCCCAGGACACGCTGGAGAGACTATGTCTTTCGGCTGGCCTGGGAACGCCTCGGGGTCCCTCCGGAAGAGCTGGAGGAAGTGGCTAGGGAGAGAGAGGTCTGGGCATCCCTACTTAGACTGCTGCCCCCGCGAACCGGCTCCGGATAAGCGGAAGACAATGAATGAATGAATGGGTATCAGGTCTGTTCGCCTTGTATCTCTTTTTTTGTCTAAACTGAGGTCAGCTCTCACAGCTGAGGAGATTCTAATGTCTAAAAGACTACTATTCTGGGGCGAGCTCTCCTAATGCTCAGGAGTTTTTCCCCTGCCTTATGATTTCACCTAAGGGTGATGGGTACACGGTTTTTTTTTTAAAGTCTTGGGAATCCTTATGGTTGAACTTATTGTCAACTAAAGGGAATGTTTTGTATAGAGCCTGTGTTATGGTTTTTAATAAAAATTTTGATGGAAAGGTTGATGCACCATGGCGCTCTTTTTTTGGGCTGGAAGAAAATGTAAAACCTGAGTGGAGATCTTTGTATAAACCGCCACTGTGTAAGAGGGGAGGGGATATACAGTGGAGAATCCTTCACGGTATTATTGCCATCAATTCATTTATCTCGGTATTAAATCCAGAAGTTAGCTCTGAATGCCCTTTCTGTTGTCCGAGGGGAACGGTGTTCCATGCTTTTACACAGTGTTCTAGACTGGAACCTCTAGTTATGTTTTTGAAAGGATTCTTCAGCCGGTTTAATGAGTTTTTCTCAGTTAAGATTTTTATCTTGGGGTTCAAGTTTAGCCGGAACAAGAGACATGTTTGCCAGTTGTTAAATTTTATGTTGGGACAAGCAAAATTGGCGATATATATCAGTAGGAAGAACAAAATTGAGCAAAAACCTTGCCATAGTGTCATTGGAGTCTTTTTAAGTTTGGTTAAATCAAGAGTGTTGGTTGATTTTACGTTTTATAAAACTATGGATGATTTGTCAACTTTTGAGATGATTTGGTGCAGCAGTGGAGCATTGTGTGTTGTTTCTGAAGCTGTTCTGTTTTTTTCTTTGTAATTTTTTTCTTTTCTATTTTCTTTTCTAAGCTGATATTTTTGCCATAGTTTTTTAGGGTGTTTTTTTTTTTGAAGGTTATGTTTTTTTGAGCGAAGAATCATTGTGAATAAAGTTTTTTCAAAATTCAATTCTCTCTCTCTCTCTCCCTCTGTCACACTCTCTCCCTCTCTCTCTCTCTCCCTCTCCCTCTATCACACTCTCTCCCTATCTCTGTCACTCTCTCTCCCTCTCTCTCTCCCTCTGTCACACACTCACTCTCTCTCTCTCTCTCTCTCTCTCTCTCTCTCTCTGTCATGCTCTCTCTCTCCCTCTGTCACTCGCGCTCTCTCTCTCTCTCTCTGTCATGCTCTCTCTCTCTCTCCCTCTGTCACTCGCTCTCTCTCTCTCTCTCCCTCTGTCACTCTCTCTCTCTCTCTCTCTCTCTCTCTCTCTCTCTCTCTCTCTCCCCCTCTGTCACACTCTCTCCCTATCTCGTGGTGGAGTGCAGGGATGGCGGCCCACCTGAGCGGTGCAGCCCGTCCTCTCTCGCTCCGGCACGGGGTGCGGTGTGAGGTGAGCTCCGAGGTCTCGGTGGAGCAGGTGTTAATGGCGGTAGGAGAGAGTGTGTGATGTGAAAACATGGTGTCGGCATGGCGGGTGAATAAAGCTGTGGTGGGGTTTGTTAAGGACAGGGAGCTCGTGCATCAGCTGATTGAAGACAGAATTAGGGTCAGTGGAGAGTTTTAGTTTGTAACGCCGCTCAGTGCAACAACAACTAAAGTCACGGTGTCTAACACGCCTCCATTTATTCCCAATGAGGATATCAAACGGGAATTAACTCGCTTCGGGAAAATAGTGAGTGATGTTAAAATGGTCTCACTGAACTGTAAAAACCCCGCACTGAAACACGTGATCTCTTTCAGACGCACACTGCTCATGTTTCTGAATGAACCCACCCTAGATATCTCCTTCAGGGTGTGGTGTGAAGGAAAATCATACGTTACACACCAGCACCGGGAATATGAGGTGTTTTGAGTGTGGGGATATAGGGCACAAAAAGTTTCTGTCCACACAGGACACCGGACAATGAGGAAGCTGGGCCCAGTGGAGACAGGGCAGAGAGGCAGGCTGGAGCAGGAAGTGGTGTGGGGCAGTCAGATGCTGCCGGAGGGCAGAACCTCTACGCCTGTAAAGAAAGATGTAGAGGTGAAAAGGATGAAGGAGCCCTCAGTACAAGTGAACAAGCAGGGGGGTCAGATAGCATGGCAGGGTTAAACACTGCAGGTGTGCAGAGGTTTCAGACGGTGTAGAGATGTTGTTCAGTGATGGGGATCCGGCACGTTCTCAGATAGAGCAGGATGAGGAACCATTAGAAGACAACCTCTCTGACCTTTCAGACATCAGTGTGTCACAGTTTGGGGGAGATCAACAGCTCTACACATTAACTGAAATAAATGAATTTTTGGATGAAACGTTTGGTAAATTGGTTGAGGGCAAGGATTACTTTCCAGATATCAACAAATTTATAGCTTCTGTAGTTATGGCACAACGAACAGCAAGTTATGAAGAATTAGATAAAAAGAAGAGATATAGGTTGAAAAATCATCTAGCGAGGTTACGGAAGTCCATTTGCAAAAGAAAGCGGCAATGAAGTCGTCACACTGGGTGTCCTCTCCTGTCTGCACTGCTGTTCTTACCTGTTCTTCCTCTTCCTTCTCTTAGTCCCTCCAGTGGAGAAGTTAAAGATAGGGTCTCTGAATATCAGTGGTGGCAGGGACAGGAATAAAAGAGCAGTAGTTAAAGAACTGATACAGTGCAAAAAAAAAATAGACGTAGCTTTCTTGCAAGAGACTCACAGTGATCAGGCCAATGAGTCACACTGGGCAATGTGAGGACAAGGGAAACTCTTCCATAGCCATGGAACCAACATCAGTGCAGGGGTGGCAATACTTTTTAACAGAACACTGGGTGAGATAAACACACGAGTCACAGAGCTAGAGCAGGGCAGGGTTTTAATGGTGCAGACTGAAATAAAAGGGACAGAGCTCTTACTTATAAACGTATATGCCCCCAACAGTGGTGGTGAGAGAGCACAGCTTTTTAATAAACTCAAGAATGCCCTACAACACAGTAGCAGCAGACCCTTAGTGGTAATGGGAGGGGGCTGGAATTGCACCACAGATTTCACCTTAGACAGAAATGGGGAAGAACCACACCCACAGTCCGCTAAGGTGCTAGAAGAGCTCATCAGTCAGTGTAGTGTGGTCGATGTGTGGAGGAAACAACACCAGGGAATTAAACAATACACATGGGTTAAAGTTACTGACACAAGGATCACTGCAGCAAGACTGGACAGGTTTTACACAACCAAAAACAATAGAAGTAGATTTTATAGAGCAGTCATGTCTCCTATTGGGTTTTCAGATCATCATTCAGTCACAGTAGATATAATGACGTCTGATATAAAAAAGCACAGGTCATACTGGTACTTCAACACAAGATTACTTCAGGATGAGGGGTTTTGTGAGAAGTTTAAAGTTTTCTGGGATGAGTGGAGAAAAAGAAAAGGTGACACTAACAGTCTAGTTTCCTGGTGGGAGGTGGGAAAAACACACATTAAGGTATTCTGTCAGAAATACACAGCATACATGTTGGAAATAATAAAGAGCAAAATGAAACTTCCTGAATGAACAAGCTAAAACAGCCCTAATAAGATCCCACATTTGCAGCATTGAAGACATGGATGCCCCCAGTGCCTTTTTCTTCATCCTTACCAAAAACACAAAACCCCAGAGCTGGATACTTTACCTCAGACAAGCAGATGGAACCATAATCACTGAGGCAGCTAAAAAGAGAAGAATGGTCTTTATTTGCCGCTGCAGGAGGGTGGTCAAGGCCTGCTCGACCTGTCATGTCAGGTCAGAACTTTCTTCTACCACGGTGCGTGGAAGATGTGAACTATGATAAACATCTTTTCGTGCTGAACCTGAGGGAAATGGACCTGTCAGCAACAACACTGTTCTACCAGTCAGTCCTGAGGGCCTGGTCTTCAGTGTTGAGGATCAGCAGGATCGAAGCGCAGCCTTTTCCATGCACTGAAGAAGAACCACTCTTCCACAATCCTCTGAAACAGTACAGAATGCTCTCATATCCCTACATCCAACAGCGTTTCCGGAGAGCAGGAATCACCAGAGTCAGGGTTCTGAGGTCTGGCAACAGCTGGAAAACAGCTAGGGATCTGTGTGCTGAGACCAGAGTACTGTCGGCCCGCCTCATGCAGAGACTGCTCGGAGAGGTAGCTTCAGCGAGGCTCTGGGCAGGACCCTGGGAGAAGCCATCAGCCCACACCACCCTTATCAGTCTCTGCAGTGGTAGGGGAGTGTCAGTGGGAGAAAGCAGCACTTTTGTCCTTCCAAATGCCAATACTAACAACACTGGAAGATGCCTCCAAGAAAGCACTATATGAAACCTGTGTTAAATTGCTTATAGAGGTTCTCTGGCAGGTTTAAAGGAGTCACACTGGTCAGAACTGTTGGTGCCGGACTCTTCCCCACGAGGATGCTGGAGGTCCCTGTACAAACCACCCATAGAGAAACGTGCAGCTGATCTACAGTGGCGGATAGTACACGGGGCCGTGCCCACAGACAGACATGTGGCACACATCGACCCCTCTAGGGGCAGAGAGTGTTTTACACTTTTACGTGCATGGGCCGAAGTATGTTCCCAAGAAAAAATCTGTCGTACTACTAAACTTCATCATGGGTCAGGCTAGACTCGCTACGAAGCTCACAAGAAAGAATAAAATGCAGGGGGGAGGCACCCAGGATGCTGGAAAAATGCTCACAGCTCCAGTTAAAGCCAGAGTCAAGGTTGAATATGCTTTCTATAATTCTATAAAGACTCTCTCTTTCTCTCTCTCTGTGATTAGTATCTGTTCAGAAATTCCTCCACATGGTTACCTGTGTTTTTTTTCTTCTGAGAATTAGTGTTAAGCAGTCAGAAACTTTCCTGGTTACCATGACAACAGTGTGTCTGTCTGAGACAGGAGTGTTAAACAGTGTAAAAGTGTTATTAAAGCCTGAACTTTATCACAGGGACACCACAGTGAGGTGGAAGGTGAAGTATCATCACTTTAACACATCACTCACGTGACGTGTAACAAGCAGGAAGACCTAATCATTCGTAGTCAGTCAGTACTTGATGGATTTGTAGCGGTAAGAGGAAAATAAAAATGAATCACAGTGTGGAAAATCCTGGTGGTGATGGTGAGAGTGAGGATGTACCAGTATTGGTACAGAAAAAAGGAGCACACTCCACCGTGTGGAACTTTTTCAGGTTTAAACCCAAAGACGATGTGCAAAGTGTCATAATTTGTAAGCAGTGCTTTGGCATCGCCGCAGCACCGCAAGGTAACACCACTAATCTCTACAATCACCTCAAACATCACCACATAATACAGTCCAAGTTAGCCATGAAAGACAAAGGAGCTACACCTCAAAATACCAGCCGCCAGACCACACAAACTTCCATAACTCAGATGTTGTACGGAGCATCGCCATACCCTCCAAATTCCCAGCGGCACAAAGAGATAACAACACCATCGCTTATCATTTAGCTAAAGACATGGCTCCGATCAACACTGTTGAAAATGAAGGATTTAAGGCAATGAGAAAGACTTTTGACAAACGCTACACTTTGCCATCTCACAACTACTTTTCATCTGTCGCACTGCCAGGTCTATACACCCGGTGTCGAATGACAGTCACGGAAGAACTGCAAGATATACAGAACTTCCCGGCAACAGCAGACTTATGGTCAAGCCGAACTATGGAAACGTATTTATTCTTGACAGTGCATTTCATAGCCGCTGTCTACAGACGGCGTTCTTCCCTGCTGAATACTCTGGTGAGGAACTGGCACAGGGACTAAAGGAGAGTCTAAACTCCTGGAGTTTGGAGGAGGAAAAAATGGTGTGCATCACCACAGACAGTGGAGCAAACATTGTAAAAGCAGCCTCCCTGAACAACTGGACAAAGATTCAATGTTTCGGCCATAGGCTACATCTGGCTATAGGTGAGCTGTGTATTAAACACCAGTAACATTGTCATATTTTCATTTCTATCAGAAAATTGTGTCCTTATGTTTTTTTTTAACACATAACATACTATATAGAAAAAGTGGTCACACCATACAATAAGATTCCATTAGTTAATCAGTTAATGTTAGTCAATTAATGTATTTACTAACATGAACTAAGACTGAACAATACTTGTACAGCATTTATTAATCATGTTAATTTCAACATTTATTAATGCATTATTAAATTCCAAAGTTGTGCTTGTTAACATTAGTTAATGCACTGTGAGTTAACAAGAACTAACAATGAACAACTGTATATTCATTAACTAACGTTCACAAATATGAATATATAATAATAAATGTATTTGTCATTGTTTGTTCATGTTAGTAAATATATTAACTAACATTAACTAATGGAACCTTATTATAAAGTGTTAGAAATGGGCCCAGGCTTAAATGAAGATTATTTCTACATTTTAATCTGTGCATTTTTATCTAATTACTTTTATTTAAAATTTAGATTAAAAAATGTAAAAATAAATAAATAAATAAAATAAAATAAATCAGTATAAGCACACACAATTAAGTTTATCCTGCTTTGTCCCATTATATTGCATTTTTAATAGCTACTTTAACATTTAATGCAAGAAAATGGATGGAATGTTAAATTAATTTACTGAAGGATTGATAACTGTATATTTTTATTTGTAGAGAATGCAATGAAAGATTCATGGATTGACTGTGCTGTGGGGCTTTCAAGCAAAAAGCTTGTGGCCTATTTCAGCCATAGTTGGAAGCAGAGGAGGGAGCTTGCTGTTGCCCAGAAAGAGCTCAACCTGCCTGAACACCAGCTTAAAACGGAATGCCCAACAAGATGGGAATCTCGACAAGCTATGGTCCAGAGGGTCCTTGAACAGCAAACTAGCTATTGGACGTGTTCTCACCTCTGACCAGAAGGCTAGACATCTGACACCAACCTGGCAGGATATTGAAGTCCTTGAAGTGATCAACAAGACGCTCACTCCACTGGCAGACTTCACTGATGCTCTCTCAGGAGAGCAGTACGTTACTATCTCCTCAGTCAAGCCGGTCCTCCATCTTTTTGAGACAATGATGGCAGTGCAGGAAGATGATACAGATCTCGTATGATCTTCTTCTTCTTCTTCTTCTTCTTCTTCTTCTTCTTTTTCTTCTTCTTCTTTCGGCTTTTCCCTTCAGGGGTCGCCACAGTGAATCATCTCTCTCCACCTATCCCTATCTTCTGCATCCTCAACACTTGCACCCACTAGCTTCATATCCTCATTAATTCCATCCATATACCTCCTCTTTGGCCTTCCTCTTTGCCTCCTGCCTGGCAGCTCCATGTCCAACATTCTCCTACCAATATACTCACTGTCCCTCCTCTGAACATGTCCAAACCATCTTAATCTGGCCTCCCTAACTTTGTCCCCCAAACGTCCAACATGACCTGTCCCTCTGATGTACTCGTTCCTAATCCTGTCCAATCTTGTCACTCCCAAAGAGAACCTCAACATCTTCAGCTCTGCTACCTCTAGCTCTGACTCCTGTCTCTTCCTCAGTGACACTGTCTCTAAACCATACAGCATGGCCGCTCTCACCACTGTCCTGTACACCTTCCCCTTGATTCTCGCTGATATTTTCCTCTCACACAGAACTCCCCACACCTTTCTCCACCCATTCCAACCTGCCTGCACTCGCTTCTTTACCTCTTTCCCACACTCTCCATTACTCTGGACTGTTGACCCCAAGTACTTAAACTCCTGTACCTTCTTCACCTCTTCACCCTGTAACCTTACTGTTCCACTTCCCTCCCTTTCATTCACACACATGTACTCAGTCTTACTACCACTGACTTTCATTCCTCTTCTCTCCAGCGCAAACCTCCACCTCTCCAGGTTTTCCTCCACCTGCTCCCTGCTCTCACTACAGATCACAATGTCATCTGCAAACATCATTGTCCAAGGAGACTCCTGTCTGACCTCCTCTGACAACTGGTCCATCACTATAGCAAACAGGAAGGGGCTCAGAGCCGATCCCTGATGCAGTCTCACCTCCACTTTGAACTCCTCTGTCTGACCTACAGCACACCTCACCACTGTCCTGCTCCTCTCATACATGTCCTGCACCACTCTGACATACTTCTCTGCTACTCCTGACTTCCTCATACAGTACCACAGCTCTTCTCTTGGCACCCTGTCATACGCTTTCTCCAAGTCTACAAACACACAGTGCAACTCCCTCTGACCATCCCTATACTTCTCCATCAAAATTCTCAGAGCAAAAATTGCATCTGTTGTGCTCTTTCTGGGCATGAAGCCATACTGCTGCTCACAAATTTCCACTACCTTCCTTAACCTAGCTTCCACTACTCTTTCCCATAGCTTCATTGTATGGCATATCAACTTTATTCCCCTATAGTTACTGCAACTCTGCACGTCACCCTTATTCTTAAAGATCGGCACTAACACACTTCTTCTCCATTCCTCAGGCATCCTCTCACTCTCTAAAACCCTGTTGAACAAACTAGTTAAAAATTCCACTGCTGACTCTCCCAGACACTTCCAGACCTCCACCGGGATGTCATCAGGACCAACTGCCTTTCCACTTTTCATCCTCTTCAAAGCCTTCCTGACTTCATCCTTTCTAATCTTATCTACTTTCTGTTCCACAGAGTTCACCCCTTCTACTCTTTTTTCCCTCTCATTTTCCTCATTCATCAGCTCCTCAAAGTACTCCTTCCATCTCCTCTGTACACTCTCCTCACTTGTGAGCACCCTTCCATCTCTATCCTTAATAACTCTAACTTGCTGCACATCCTTCCCATCTCGATCCCTCTGCCTAGCTAACCTGTACAAGTCCTTCTCTCCTTCTCTAGTGTCTAACCTAGTGTACAACTCGTCATATGCCTTCTGCTTGGCCTTAGACACCTCCCTCTTCACTCTGCGCTGTAACTCCTTGTATTCCTGTCTATTCTCTTCAGTCCTGTCCATGTCCCACTTCTTCTTGGCTAACCTCTTCCTCTGGATACTATCCTGAACTTCCTCATTCCACCACCAAGTCTCCTTATCTTCTTTCCTCCTTCCAGATGACACACCCAGCACCTTTCTCCCTGTCTCCCTGATCACTTCTGCTGTAGTTTCCCAGTCATCTGGCAGCACTACCTGACCACCCAGAGCCTGCCTCAACTTCTGTCTAAATTCCTCACAACATTCCTCCTTTTTCAGCTTCCACCACTTGGTTTTCTTCTCTATCTCTATCTTTGACCTCTTCTTCTTACAGACCATCAAAGTCATCCTACACACCACCATCCTATGCTGTCTGGCTACACTCTCTCCCACTACCACTTTACAGTCACTAATCTCTTTCAGATTGCCTCTTCTACATAGGATGTAGTCTACCTGTGTTCTCCTACCTCCACTCTTGTAAGTCACTCTATGCTCCTCCCTCTTCTGAAAATAAGTGTTAACCACACCCATGTCCATCCTCTTAGCAAAGTCCACTACCATCTGTCCTTCTAGGTTCCTTTCCTTAACTCCAAACTTGCCCATCACCTCCTCATCCCCTTTGTTCCCCTCACCAACATGTCCATTAAAATCCGCTCCTATCACCACTCTCTCACCCGTGGGAATACTCTCCATCACCTCATCTAATTCACTCCAGAATCTCTCTTTCTCCTCTAACTCACAACCTACCTGTGGGGCATAACCACTAACAACATTCAACATCACCCCTTCAATCTCTAACTTCAGACTCATCACCCTGTCTGACACTCTCTTCACCTCCAGAACATTCCTCACAAACTCCTCCTTCAGGACCACACCTACCCCATTTCTCTTACTATCCACACCATAATAAAACAGCTTGAATCCTGCTCCTATACTACGAGCCTTGCTACCCTTCCACCTGGTCTCCTGTACACACAGTATATCCACCTTCCTTCTCTCCATCACATCAGCCAGCTCTCTACCTTTCCCTGTCATAGTACCAACATTCAGAGTTCCTATTCTCAGTCCTACACTCTTACCTTTCCTCTTCTCTCTCTGTCTGTGCACTCTCCTCCCTCCTCTACTTCTTCCACCAACAGTAGCCCAATTTCCACCGGCACCCTGTAGGTCAACGGCGCCGATGGCGGTCGTTGTTAACCCGGGCCTCGACCGATCCGGTATGAAATTCGTACTGACGATCCGCATGGTTAAATTTGGCAATGTTTTACGCCGGATGCCCTTCCTGACGCAACCCTCTCTATTTATCCGGGCTTGGGACCGGCACAGAAGTCACTGGACTGTGACCCCCATGGCTAGATTAGATCTCGCATGATCAATTAAGTAAAAAACCCTGCATTACCTTAAAGAAATGTATAGTGATTCACACACACAGGAGCTGCTCGACATCCACTGGATCCACGGTTTAAACTGGACTATGTCAGTGAGGACAACAAAGTCAGTGTCAAGGAAAGACTGAAGAATGAGATGACTAGCATTGCTATGGTAAGTATATCTTTACATGATTCACATTACACTTTGTCTCAAAGAGTAAGAAATTTACATTAGGCTACATTGTTCGCAGCTGTAAGTAATTGAAATTGGATTTAGCTAACCCACCTTAGTTTTTAAGTGCTGAGATGTTAATTTTGTTACTAAGTGTAGAATATTAAGATTATTATGTGACTTTTTTGTTTATTTTTTTTCCAGCAAAGTTCCCCCACAACTGCCCCCAGCGCCCACCCTTTGCTGCCCCCAAGTAGAAAAGAAGAGAAAGACCTTAGGCAGCTTTTTTAAAGCAGGAAAGGGCGGTGAGGCAGCAGCACCATCTGATACTTCTTTTCAAGAGAATGATGTTGAAATGGAGCTAGGCTCATATCTGCTCAGAAGAAACATCGACAGTGAAGATGACCCCTTAGTCTGGTGAAAGGAACACAAGGGACAATATCCAATTCTGTCTGTGCTGGCAAGGAAATACCTCTGTGTCACTGCTACAAGTTCCCCATCAGAAAGGGTTTTCAGCACAGGGGGGAACATTGTAACGTGCCTGTGTTCCTCCCTGAAACCTCAATATGTTGATAGGCTAGTGTTCTTGGCCAAGAACCTATAAGGTTCTGTGCCAAATGGAGCAAAAAGCACAGGTTCTATGTAGTTCTTTTTATTTATTATAGTTATCGTTCTCTTATGTTCAACAGCTTAAAGCTTTATTCACTTTAAGGGGTCTAAAATAAAGAAAAGAGACTAATTTTGTTACTCCATCACTTTATTATAACTGAATGTCCTGTTTTTTTTGTTTTGTTTTGGTTTTTTTTGTACTTGAGTGAAATAAATTTTTGTTGAAAAAATGAGAATCGTGATCTCAATTTCCATGGAGAAAAATCGTGATTCACATTTTAGCAAGAATCTTGCAGCCCTACTGTCTTGTTCAGCCTGCGGTCAGAATGTCAGGGTCACTACCCTCACACTGTTACCCTGACTCTGTTACCGCCATACTGTATGGTGAGATTAGGTGTGGGAGCAATAGAGAGGGGCAAGTAAAAGGTGCAGAAAACAGAAGAGCAGAAATAGAGGGGTGGGGTCATCAGAGGGGTGGGAAAGAGTGGTGTGTCCGGAGCTACTGGACAGTTCTCAGCCAGACCACCAGAGGGGGCAGGTATCTCATCATGACTGTTTTGTCATTGTTGTTCCCAAGTGTTGTGCAACGCCCCTTTCTATTCTGTTCTCCCGCTGTGTCACCTGTTTCCCATTTACTTGGATGTCTCTGTGCGCTGTGTCCCAAATCACACAACAACACCAGGAGCTCAGAGTGTGTAGTGTGTCAGTCTGGTGGTTTGGGACACAGCCATAACACTGACCAGTTGTCATGGTAACCTGGAAAATGTGTTGTGATGGCTACTAAACACTAATTACACACACACACACACACACACACACACACACACACTGTATAGAACTGCAAATGATAGTGAATAAGGGTGGCTGCACTTTATTTAACTAAAAATGGTTGTGAGCAGAGAAATACTCGTTAGGACCAACATCCTCATTAGAAGTGTCCTGTTAGTGCTCAGATTCTTCTTAACGAGCCGAAATCTTCTTAACGAGTCCTAAAATATTCCTGACGACAGCCTGATTTACTGCCGGACTATTACACTCTGATCATCAAGCTGCTGTCTGTTAGTGTAATGAAATATGTGCATATTAAACTGTATGTAAGTGTTTGTTTACACTGCGATTGTTATCAACATCACACACACACACACACACACACACACACACACACACACACACACACACAATCGTTATATTGTTTTCACTCTCTAGTCTTGGATGTAGTTTAAGCTTCAACCTTGCAGCTTTATTGCTTTTTTTTCTCCATTGTCTGTACCGCTTATCCAATCTATCATCGGGTCACGGGGAGCCTGTGCCTCTCTCAGGCGTCATCGGGCATCAAGTTTTTATTTTTATTTCAGAAGAGTGAAGTATAAAAGACACACACACACACACACACACACACAAAATCCCAATCCCCCACACGCACAGAAGAAAAGGAAGATCTAGGTCAACTCAACTCTCGCCTGCTGAGCTTATAACAGACAACAACTTTAGCCTCACTGAAACTTCTGCTGCTTTAATCAGCTTCACTCTTCCACAATATTAATAAAAAACAGATCATTCGACTGTCACAAGACCATCACACACCTATTAATGACCATTACAGACCTTTACATTCTGTTACCCTCGCTCTGTTACCCTCACTCTGTTACCCTCGCACTGTTACCCTCGCACTGTTACCCTCACTCTGTTACCCTCACTCTGTTACCCTCGCACTGTTACCCTCGCACTGTTACCCTCGCACTGTTACCCTCACACTGTTACCCTCGCACTGTTACCCTCGCACTGTTACCCTCGCTCTGTTACCCTCACTCTGTTACCCTCGCACTGTTACCCTCGCACTGTTACCCTCGCTCTGTTACCCTCGCTCTGTTACCCTCGCACTGTTACCCTCGCTCTGTTACCCTCGCACTGTTACCCTCGCACTGTTACCCTCGCTCTGTTACCCTCGCTCTGTTACCCTCGCTCTGTTACCCTCACTCTGTTACCCTCGAAACTGTTACCCTCGCTCTGTTACCCTCGCACTGTTACCCTCGCTCTGTTACCCTCGCACTGTTACCCTCGCTCTGTTACCCTCTCACTGTTACCCTCGCTCTGTTACCCTCACCCCCTGTTACCCTCGCTCTGTTACCCTCGCTCTGTTACCCTCACTCTGTTACCCTCGCAATGTTACCCTCGCTCTGTTACCCTCGCAATGTTACCCTCGCTCTGTTACCCTCGCACTGTTACCCTCGCTCTGTTACCCTCTCACTGTTACCCTCGCTCTGTTACCCTCTCACTGTTACCCTCGCTCTGTTACCCTCGCTCTGTTACCCTCGCTCTGTTACCCTCGCTCTGTTACCCTCACTGTTACCCTCGCTCTGTTACCCTCGCACTGTTACCCTCGCTCTGTTACCCTCGCACTGTTACCCTCCTCTGTTACCCTCGCACTGTTACCCTCGCACTGTTACCCTCGCACTGTTACCCTCGCTCTGTTACCCTCGCACTGTTACCCTCGCTCTGTTACCCTCGCTCTGTTACCCTCCTCTGTTACCCTCGCACTGTTACCCTCGCTCTGTTACCCTCGCCCTCTGTTACCCTCCACTGTTACCCTCGCTCTGTTACCCTCTCACTGTTACCCTCGCTCTGTTACCCTCGCACTGTTACCCTCGCTCTGTTACCCTCGCTCTGTTACCCTCTCACTGTTACCCTCGCTCTGTTACCCTCGCACTGTTACCCTCGCTCTGTTACCCTCGCACTGTTACCCTCGCACTGTTACCCTCGCTCTGTTACCCTCGCTCTGTTACCCTCGCTCTGTTACCCTCGCTCTGTTACCCTCTCACTGTTACCCTCGCTCTGTTACCCTCGCACTGTTACCCTCGCTCTGTTACCCTTTTCACTGTTACCCTCTCACTGTTACCCTCGCTCTGTTACCCTCTCACTGTTACCCTCGCTCTGTTACCCTCGCTCTGTTACCCTCGCTCTGTTACCCTCGCTCTGTTACCCTCGCACTGTTACCCTCGCTCTGTTACCCTCGCAATGTTACCCTCGCTCTGTTACCCTCGCACTGTTACCCTCGCTCTGTTACCCTCTCACTGTTACCCTCGCTCTGTTACCCTCCACTGTTACCCTCGCTCTGTTACCCTCGCACTGTTACCCTCGCTCTGTTACCCTCTCACTGTTACCCTCTCACTGTTACCCTCGCACTGTTACCCTCGCCTGTTACCCTTCTGTTACCCTCTTACTGTTACCCTCCACTGTTACCCTCCCTGTTACCCTCTCACTGTTACCCTCGCTCTGTTACCCTCGCTCTGTTACCCTCGCTCTGTTACCCTCGCTCTGTTACCCTCTCACTGTTACCCTCGCACTGTTACCCTCGCACTGTTACCCTCGCTCTGTTACCCGCGCACTGTTACCCTCTCACTGTTACCCTCGCTCTGTTACCCTCGCACTGTTACCCTCGCTCTGTTACCCTCGCTCTGTTACCCTCGCACTGTTACCCTCGCTCTGTTACCCTCGCACTGTTACCCTCGCTCTGTTACCCTCTCACTGTTACCCTCTCACTGTTACCCTTGCTCTGTTACCCTCTCACTGTTACCCTCTCACTGTTACCCTCGCTCTGTTACCCTCTCACTGTTACCCTCGCTCTGTTACCCTCGCACTGTTACCCTCGCTCTGTTACCCTCTCACTGTTACCCTCTCACTGTTACCCTCGCTCTGTTACCCTCTCACTGTTACCCTCGCTCTGTTACCCTCGCACTGTTACCCTCGCTCTGTTACCCTCGCTCTGTTACCCTCGCACTGTTACCCTCGCTCTGTTACCCTCGCTCTGTTACCCTCGCTCTGTTACCCTCGCTCTGTTACCCTCGCACTGTTACCCTCGCTCTGTTACCCTCACACTGTTACCCTCGCACTGTTACCCTCGCACTGTTACTCTATGATCTGTCGTTTCTGTGTTTAAAGTTTAAAGGCTGAGAGTTGAGGTTTATTTTAGATATATTTTAAGTGTGAGTTGTTTTTTTCTTACTTAGGGTGTTGATCAGAGAGCTGGTGAATCTCAGTGCTGTGTGTGTGTGTGTGTGTGTGTGTGTGTGTGTGTGTGTGTGTGTGTCTGTGTGTCTGTGTGTATGTGTGTGAGGTAAATATGATGTTGATGAAAACATTATGTTGGATCTCAAGGACATGAAGATAGCAGCATTGCAGAGGAGCGAGTCTCACACTGCGTACACACGAGCTGTCTTCAAGAAACAGTTCAGTTTTTCCTTGAATTTATAAAGTGCTGAGATCTACACACACATATACACATCTACACACACATATACACATCTACACACACCTATACACATCTACACACACCTATAATCTACACACACCTATACACATCTACACACACATATACACATCTACATACACCTATAATCTACACACACATACACATCAACACACACCTATACACATCTACACACACCTATACACATCTACATACACCTATACACATCTACACACACCTATATACATCTACATACACCTATAATCTACACACACATCAACACACACCTATACACATCTACACACACCTATACACATCTACACACACCTATAATCTACACACACATATACACATCAACACACACCTATACACATCTACACACACCTATACACATCTACACACACCTATAATCTACACACACCTATACACATCTACATACACATATACACATCTACATACACCTATAATCTACACACACATACACATCAACACACACCTATACACATCTACACACACCTATACACATCTACATACACCTATACACATCTACACACACCTATATACATCTACATACACCTATAATCTACACACACATCAACACACACCTATACACATCTACACACACCTATACACATCTACACACACCTATAATGTACACACACATATACACATCAACACACACCTATACACATCTACACACACCTATACACATCTACACACACCTATAATCTACACACACCTATACACATCTACATACACATATACACATCTACATACACCTATAATCTACACACACATACACATCAACACACACCTATACACATCTACACACACCTATACACATCTACACACACCTATAATCTACACACACCTATAATCTACACACACCTATACACATCTACATACACATATACACATCTACATACACCTATAATCTACACACACATACACATCAACACACACCTATACACATCTACACACACCTATACACATCTACACACACCTATAATCTACACACACCTATACACATCTACATACACATATACACATCTACATACACCTATAATCTACACACACATACACATCAACACACACCTATACACATCTACACACACCTATACACATCTACATACACCTATACACATCTACACACACCTATATACATCTACATACACCTATAATCTACACACACATCAACACACACCTATACACATCTACACACACCTATAATCTACACACACATATACACATCAACACACACCTATACACATCTACACACACCTATACACATCTACACACACCTATAATCTACACACCCCTATACACATCTACACACACCTATAAACATCTACACACGCCTATAAACATCTACACACACCTATACACATCTACACACACAAACATCTACACACACCTATAAACATCTACACACACCTATAATCTACACACACCTATACACATCTACACACACCTATACACATCTACACACACTTAAACATCTACACACACCTATAAACATCTACACACACCTATAATCTACACACACTTATACACATCTACATACACATATACACATCTACATACACCTATAATCTACACACACATACACATCAACACACACCTATACACATCTACACACACCTATACACATCTACATACACCTATACATATCTACATACACCTATAATCTACACACACATCAACACACACCTATACACATTTACACACACCTATACACATCTACACACACCTATAATCTACACACACATATACACATCAACACACACCTATACACATCTACACACACCTATAATCTACACACCCCTATACACATCTACACACACCTATAAACATCTACACACGCCTATAAACATCTACACACACCTATACACATCTACACACACTTAAACATCTACACACACCTATAAACATCTAAACACACCTATACACATCTACACACGCCTATACACATCTACACACACCTATAAACATCTGCACACACCTATACACATCTACACACACATATAAACATCTATACACACATCTACACTCATCTACACACATTTACACACACCTATACACATCTACACACTCCTACACACATCTACACAAATCTACACACATCTACACAAATCTAAACACACCTGTACACATCTACACATATTTACACAAATCTACACACATCTACGCACATCCACACACACCTATACACATCTACACAAATCTACACACATCTACACACACCAATACACATCTACACACACCTATACATATCCACACACATCCAGACATCTATACACATCTACACACACCTATACACATCTACACACACCTATACACATCTACAGAGATCTATACACATCGACACACATCTTCACAAATCTACACACATTTACATGCATCTACACACACCTATACGCATCTAAAGAAATTTACACACATCTACACACACCTACACACATCCACACACATCTACACACCTATACACATCTACACACCTACACAAATCTACACACACCTACACACATCTACACACACCTATACACATCTACACAAATCTACACTAATCTATACACATCTACACACATCTACACACATCTATACACATCTACACACACCTATACACATCTACAGAAATCTACACACATCGACACATATCTTCACAAATCTACACACATCTACACAAATCTACACACATCTACGCACATCTACACACACCTATACACAACTACACACACCTATACACAACTACACAAATCTACACTCATTTACACACACCTATACACATCTACACACACCTACACACATCTACACAAATCTACACACACTTGTACACAGCTACACATATCTACATAAATCTTCACACATCGATACACACCTACACACATCTACACAAATCTACACACATCTACACAAATCTACATTCATCTACACACATCTACACAAATCTACACACACCTGTAAACGTCTACACACATTTATGTAGATATGTGTAGACATATCTACATAAATCTATACACAACTACAAAAATCTACACACATCTAGACACACCTACACACATCTACACAAATCTACACACATCTATACAGATCTACACGCATCTAGAAAACACCTATACACATCTAAGGAAATTTACACACATCTACACACGCCTATGCACATCTACACACCTATACACATCTATACACCTGTACACATCTACACACAACTATAAACATCTACACACACCTATACACATCTACACACACCTATAAACATCTACACACACCTATACACATCTACACAAATCTACACTAATCTATACACATCTACACACATCTACACACATCTATACACATCTACACAAATCTACACACACCTATACACATCTACAGAAATCTACACACATCGACACACATCTTCACAAATCTACACACATCTACACAAATCTACACACATCTACGCACATCTACACACACCTATACACAACTACACAAATCTACACTCATTTACACACACCTATACACATCTACACACATCTACACACATCTACACAAATCTACACACACTTGTACACAGCTACACATATCTACATAAATCTTCACACATCGATACACACCTACACACATCTACACAAATCTACACACATCTACACAAATCTACATTCATCTACACACATCTACACAAATCTACACACACCTGTAAACATCTACACACATTTATGTAGATATGTGTAGACATATCTACATAAATCTATACACATCTACAAAAATCTACACACATCTAGACACACCTACACACATCTACACAAATCTACACACATCTATACAGATCTACACGCATCTAGAAAACACCTATACACATCTAAGGAAATTTACACACATCTACACACGCCTATGCACATCTACACACCTATACACATCTATACACCTGTACACATCTACACACAACTATAAACATCTACACACACCTATACACATCTAAGCAAATTTACACACATCTACACACGCCTATACACATCCACACACATCTACACACCTATACACATCTATACACATCTACACACCTATACACATCTATACACCTGTACACATCTACACACACCTATACACACCTATACACATCTACACAAATCTACACTCATCTACACACATCTATACACATCTACACACATCTATACAGATCTAAACACATCTACACACACCTATACACATCTACACACACCTACACACATCTACACAAATCTACACTCATCTACACACATCTACACAAATCTACACACACCTGTACACATCTACACATATCTACATCAATCTATACACATCTACATAAATCTACACACATCGACACAAACCTACACACATCTACACAAATCTACACACATCTATACAGATCTACACGCATCTACACACACTTATACACATCTAAGGAAATTTACACACATCTACACACGCCTATACACATCCACACACATCTACACACCTATACACATCTATACACATCAACACACCTATGCACATCTATACACACCTATAAACATGTACAAACACCTATACACATCTACACACACCTATAAACATCTACACACACCTATACACATCTATACACACCTACACAAATCTACACAAATCTACACTCATCTACACACATCTTCACAAATCCACACACATCTGCACAAATCTACACACATCTACGCACATCTACACACACCTATACACATCTACAGAAATCTACACACATCTACACACATCTACGCATGTCTACACACACCTATACACATCTACAGAAATCTACACACATCGACACACATCTTCACAAATCTACACACATCTACACACACCTATACACATCTACACAAATCTACACTCATCTACACACATCTAGACACACCTATACACATCTACACACACCTACGCACATCTACACAAATCTACACACATCTACACACATCTACACAAATCTACTCACACCTGTACACATCTACACACATCTACACATATCTACACACATTGACACACACCTACACACATCTACACACATCTGTACAGATCTACACACATCTAAACACACCTATACAAATCTACACACACCTATACACATCTACAGAAATCTACACACATCGACACACATCTACACAAATCTACACACATCTACACACACCTATACACATCTACACAAATCTACACTCATCTAGACACACCTATACACATCTACACACATCTACGCACATCTACACAAATCTACACACATCTACACAAATCTACTCACACCTGTACACATCTACACATATCTACATAAATCTACATAAATCTACACACATTGACACACACCTACACACATCTATACAGATCTACACACATCTAAACACACCTATAAACATCTACACACACCTACACAAATCTACACTCATCTACACACATCTACACGAATTTACACACACCTGTACACATCTACACACATCTACACATATCTATACAGATCTAAATTCATCTACACACACCTATACACATCCACACACATCTACATACCTATACACATCCACACACATCTAGATACAGTGGGGCAAAAAAAATTTAGTCAGCCACCAATTGTGCGAGTTCTCCCAGTTAAAAAGATGAGAGATTCCTGTAATTTTCATCATAGGTACACTTCAACTATGAGAGACAGAATGAGAAAAAAAAATCCAGAAAATCACATTGTCTGATTTTTAAAGAATTTATTTGCAAGTTATGGTGGAAAATAAGTATTTGGTCACCTACAAAAAAGCAAGATTTCTGGCTCTCACAGACCTGTAACTTCTTTAAGAGGCTCCTCTGTCCTCCACTCGTTACCTGTATTAATGGCACCTGTTTGAACTGGTTATCAGTATAAAAGACACCTGTCCACAACCTCAAACAGTCAGACGCCAAACTCCACTATGGCCAAGACCAAAGAGCTGTCAAAGGACACCAGAAACAAAATTGTAGACCTGCACCAGGCTGGGAAGACTGAATCTGCAATAGGTAAGCAGCTTGGTGTGAAGAAATCAACTGTGGGAGCAATTATTAGAAAATGGAA
>JAUCMX010000002.1:55000-72500 GCA_033459395.1 Hemibagrus guttatus | reverse complement strand
CTCTGTGTTCATTCTCTGTGTTCAGTCTCTCTGTGTTCATTCTCTCTGTGTTCATTCTCTCTGTGTTCAGTCTCTGTGTATTTAGTCTGTGTTCAGTCTCTCTGTGTTCATTCTCTCTATGTTCAATCTCTGTGTTCGTTCTCTGTGTTCATTCTCTCTATGTTCATTCTCTGTGTTCAATCTCTGTGTTCAGTCTCTGTGTTCATTCTCTCTATGTTCATTCTCTGTGTTCAGTCTCTCTGTGTTCATTCTCTGTGTTCAGTCTCTCTGTGTTCATTCTCTCTATGTTCATTCTCTCTGTGTTCAGTCTCTGTGTATTTAGTCTGTGTTCAGTCTCTCTGTGTTCAGTCTCTCTGTGTTCATTCTCTGTGTTCAGTCTCTCTGTGTTCATTCTCTCTGTGTTCATTCTCTCTGTGTTCAGTCTCTGTGTATTTAGTCTGTGTTCAGTCTCTCTGTGTTCATTCTCTCTATGTTCAATCTCTGTGTTAGTTCTCTGTGTTCATTCTCTCTATGTTCATTCTCTCTGTGTTCAATCTCTGTGTTCAGTCTCTGTGTATTTAGTCTGTGTTCAGTCTCTCTGTGTTCAGTCTCTCTGTGTTCATTCTCTCTATGTTCAATCTCTATCTTCATTCTCTGTGTTCATTCTCTCTGTGTTCATTCTCTGTGTTCATTCTCTCTATGTTCATTCTCTGTGTTCAGTCTCGCTGTGTTCATTCTCTGTGTTCAGTCTCTCTGTGTTCATTCTCTCTGTGTTCATTATTTATGTTCATTCTCTGTGTTCAGTCTCTCTGTGTTCATTCTCTCTGTGTTCATTCTCTGTGTTCATTCTCTCTGTGTTCATTATTTATGTTCATTCTCTGTGTTCAGTCTCTCTGTGTTCATTCTCTCTGTGTTCATTCTCTCTGTGTTCATTCTCTCTATTTTCATTCTCTGTGTTCAGTCTCTCAGTGTTCATTCTCTCTGAGTTCAGTCTCTGTGTTCAATCTCTCAGTGTTCATTCTCTCTGAGTTCAGTCTCTGTGTTCAGTCTCTGTGTTCAGTCTCTCTGTGTTCAGTCTCTCTGTGTTCATTCTCTCTATGTTCATTCTCTGTGTTCAGTCTCTCTGTGTTCATTCTCTCTATGTTCCCTCTCTGTGTTCAGTTGCTTTGTGTTCATTCTCTCTATGTTCAGTCTCTGTGTTCAGTCTCTGTGTTCAGTCTCTCTATGTTTATTCTCTGTGTTCAGTCTCTCTGTGTTTATTCTCTGTGTTCAGTCTCTCTGTGTTCAGTCTCTCTGTGTTCATTCTCTGTGTTCAGTCTCTCTGTGTTCATTCTCTCTGTGCTTATTCTCTGTGTTAAGTCTCTGTGTGTTTAGTCTGTGTTCAGTCTCTCTGTGTTCAGTCTCTCTGTGTTCATTCTCTCTGTGTTCATTCTCTCTGTGTTCATTCTCTCTATTTTCATTCTCTGTGTTCAGTCTCTCAGTGTTCATTCTCTCTGAGTTCAGTCTCTGTGTTCAATCTCTCAGTGTTCATTCTCTCTGAGTTCAGTCTCTGTGTTCAGTCTCTGTGTTCAGTCTCTCTGTGTTCAGTCTCTCTATGTTCATTCTCTGTGTTCAGTCTCTCTGTGTTCATTCTCTCTATGTTCCCTCTCTGTGTTCAGTTGCTTTATGTTCATTCTCTCTATGTTCAGTCTCTGTGTTCAGTCTCTGTGTTCAGTCTCTCTATGTTTATTCTCTGTGTTCAGTCTCTCTGTGTTTATTCTCTGTGTTCAGTCTCTCTGTGTTCAGTCTCTCTGTGTTCATTCTCTGTGTTCAGTCTCTCTGTGTTCATTCTCTCTGTGCTTATTCTCTGTGTTAAGTCTCTGTGTGTTTAGTCTGTGTTCAGTCTCTCTGTGTTTAGTTGTCAGGAACAGCTGGACAGTTCCCGTGGTTTTAGTTTTAGATCTATGTTTCAGTTTGGTTTTGTTTCTTTGCCACTTAATGTCTAGTGTTCTGTTAGTTGCTCTCTGTCCTGTGTGTATGTTAATAAAGCAGTGCTTCATAGAATCTCGCATTTGGGTCTGACTCCACGGTGTGCGGACACACACATGGAAGTCTGGGTTCACGCCCCTTACAGGGCTGGGGTGCCCGGACGTGACATTAGTCTGTGTTCAGTCTCTCTGTGTTTAGTCAATTTATTTTTAATGTTGTATTTTTCTGGCTCGGTTTTTTTGTGTTAATGTTCAGTGTTATGTGTGTTAAGTGTTCCTGTGTGTAGAGCAGATGTGTGAATGGTTTATATGAGAGAGACCTTCAGTTAGTTCATCGTTAGTTTAATGTGTTATTGAAAATGAGGTGGTGATGTGAGGACAGGCTTTAATAGGATCCAGTAAGTCATGAGATACATAGTGAGAATGAGACAGACAGATAAACAGACAGGCAGACAGACAAATAAGCAGACAAAAGGACAGATAAACAGACAGACAGGCAGACAGATAGATAAACAGACATACAGACTGACAAGTGTATGGTAAAGATGGCTCTGAGTGCTGCAGTGGGATATGAAAGATTCTGAAAGATCAATCTTTTTTTGCGTTTGTGTAAAAACGCTTTAATTTACTGACAGATTGTAACACTGCAAATGTGTGTGTGTGTGTGTGTGTGTGTGTGTTTACATCTAAAAGCTTAAACTATGGGCGGAGTCAATGCTAATTTGATGAATTTATGACATGCAGAGTGAAAGTCCCTTCAGGAGCGATTCTTGTCTATAAATGAATTCTGATAAAAGACTGAAATCATTTCTAATATTTTAAAACCATTTTATAAAAAATAAATTTATTATTTTCATCACATACTCACACCTCTGAGCGCATGTGGAAATCTTAATGAACTTTATGAACTCTGCTGCGACTGTGTGTGTGTGTGTGTGTGTGTGTGTGTGTGTGTTTCATCCTTCTTTGTTAATGTGTGTGTGTTTTTTCTGTAAATAAACCATCACATGTAAACAATTTTCTGCTTTGGGAATCTCATTAGTGCTCAGTGAGGCAGTGTTCACACGCATTGAGGAAAATAAAAATAACTTTTTATAATCTGCCTGCAGCTTGGCTCTGTTTGAGGTGACACGTTAGCGGCGTGTTTAAGGAGTCGTGTCGTGTAGAAATCCATCATTTCTGTTTATAACAAGTGAAGAACATGCTGTGGGACGACACTGCTTTATGAAAATTATATCATTAATATCCAGAGCCTTTTTCTCACTGTCACTTCAACTGAAGCTGTAATTTATCTAACAGCAGCAGTGTCTCTCAGCGTCTTTCTCTCTCTCTCTCTCTCTCTCAGTGTCTCTCTCTCTCTCTTTCAGCGTCTCTTAGCGTCTCTCTCAGTGTCTCTCTCTCTCTCAGTGTCTCTCTCTCTCTCAGTGTCTCTCTCTCTCAGCGTCTCTCTCATAGTGTAATCTCCGGGCGCACCCGCCCTATATAGGACTCGAACCCGGACCTCCGTAGTTGCCGCATGCATGCGTCTGCACGCCGTGGAAGGAGACCATACGCGGAATTCAGCGAAGCTCTGCTTTATTCACAAAAACACAAGACAGGACAAAACAAGGAACATTGAACAATGACCGACGAAGACGGATACAAAAGGATCCCTATTTATAGGGCACAACATTAGGACTAATGGGCAACAGGTGACATGGCAGGAATTAAACAATAGGGCACAAGATACAATTAAACGTGGCACAAGATACACACAAACAAGCAGGCTTCCAATATTCACCTGCCAGCATTCCTGACACATAGAGACTCTCAGAGTCTCTCTCAGCGTCCCTCTCTCAGTGTGTCTCTCTCAGCGTCTCTCTCTCAGTGTCTCTCTCAGCGTTTTTCAGAGTCTTTCTGTTTCTCTTAAGGTCTCTCAGCATCTCTCTCTCAGCATCTCTCAGTGTCTCTCTCTCAGCGTCTCTCTTTCTCTCTCAACATCTCTCAGTGTCTCTCTCTCAGCGTCTCTCTCTCTCTCTCTCTCTCTCTCTCAGCAACTCTCAGTGTCTCTTTCACAGCATATCTCTCGCAGCGTCTCTCTCTCAGCGTTTTTCTTTCTCAGCATCTCTCAGTGTCTCTCTCTCAGCGTCTCTCTTTCTCTCTCAGCATCTCTCAGTGTCTCTCTCTCAGCGTCTCTCTCTCTCTCTCTCTCAGCATCTCTCAGTGTCTCTCTCTCAGCATCTCTCAGGGTCTCTCTCTCAGCGTCTCTCTTTCTCTCTCAGCATCTCTCAGTGTCTCTCTCTCAGCGTCTCTCTCTCTCTCTCTCAGCATCTCTCAGTGTCTCTCTCTCAGCGTCTCTCTCTCTCTCTCTCTCAGCATCTCTCAGTGTCTCTCTCTCAGCGTCTCTCTCTCTCTCTCTCTCAGCATCTCTCAGTGTCTCTCTCTCAGCGTCTCTCTCTCAGCATCTCTCAGGGTCTCTCTCTCAGCGTCTCTCTTTCTCTCTCAACATCTCTCAGTGTCTCTCTCTCAGCGTCTCTCTCTCTCTCTCTCAGCATCTCTCAGTGTCTCTCTCTCAGCATCTCTCAGGGTCTCTCTCTCAGCGTCTCTCTTTCTCTCTCTCTCTCTCTCTCAGCATCTCTCAGCGTCTCTCTCTCTCTCTCTCTCTCTCTCTCTCTCTCTCTCTCTCTCTCTCTCTCTCTCAGTGTCTCTTCACTCCACTGCATCAACACGTACTGAATAAACACCGTGTTCATGCTCAGAGTGTTCAAACAGCACTGATGACTCATTAAAGCAGCAGTTTCAGGGAATTAATGAAAAATATAATCAACACCACACACACACACACACACACACACACACACACACACACACACACACACACAGTTTTTTACTTACTTATTTCTATGTGTTAAGTGTTGTGTGTTGGTGTGCCGGTTGTGTGTGTGTTGTTGGTGTGCCGGTTGTGTGTGTGTTGTTGGTGTGCCGGTTGTGTGTGTGTTGTTGGTGTGCCGGTTGTGTGTGTGTTGTTGGTGTGCCGGTTGTGTGTGTGTTGTTGGTGTGCTGGTTGTGTGTGTGGTGAAAACAAACCTTTCTACATTTGAGTAATAATTCCTGCTTTCACTCTGGCCTCTGAACGTGCGAAAAACATGTGAATGATAAAGGCTGATGAAGATGTTTCTTGTGCTGTGGTGTGTGTGTGTGTGTGTGTGTGTGTGAGATAATGAGCTGATGACCTGCATGGGTTGAAGGACATTCATTAATCTCATTAATTAGAGAGATATGATAATAAAAGAACACGCAGGTCTGCTGCAGTCCCAATAAATCACCAGCTCTGAGTTTAACATCACAATTTACTTCATCTTCAGCGTCGCTGTTCAGGTCAAAACCCCGAACACAGTGTCTCTCTAATGAGCTTCACATTACTCTCACACTATACAGCACACACACACACACTCCTCTTTCACTGCACAGTGATATTAAACACAGCTTTTCTGCAGTGTGTGTTTAAATCACTAGGTCTCTTCATCATTGTTGTGTAACGAGTTGCTGAGACGTGATGTTAGTTTGTTCAGTGTTTCCCTTTAAAGCTGACCAACAATCTGTTAAACACGCAAGTGTGTTCCATCACCCTGAAGTAACACACATCTTCATATACACACTCATTTACATACACACAATTCCTTATAATTCCTTACACACTTCAAATAAATCAGTATTATCATCACCCAATGACATTCAGCCTGGCTGTGTGTGTGTGTGTGTGTGTGTGTGTGTGTGTGTGTGTGTGTGTGTGTGTGTGTGTGTGTGTGTGTGGAGTGTACAGCATTGTTATACTGTGGATGTAAAAAGGAGAGGATTTGGAATGTTTTGTCTAAACAAGTAAAGTTGAATTGAATTGAAAGTCTTTAACCAGAAATCAGATCTAACATTGTCACTGTGGGAACATCAGGAAAATAACTTCTTGAATTTGTTGTTTAAAACTTTGTAATATTTCTCATCCAGATGAACATGACACGCGGTCAGTACACCACCGAAGACGTTAATCTGATGACTCTGGGCCCACCTACATGTTCCAGGCCAGGTCACATGGTTCCTGTGTACAAACAACATTAACATGCATGAAGACACACTAAAAGTATATGGGGCAGAGGGGGCGGAGTTACCAGACCACTGAACGTTTAATATAAATAATAGGTAACAAGCCGTCATTGAACAGATTTAACCTTTCCAGCTCCACTGCTGCTCAACACACCCTGAGGTGTGAAGTGTGAAGACCAGGAAAGTGACACAGTGTGTTGTGTTGTGAACAGATTCACTGTGACAATGACCAGAGCTCACAAACCTGTGTTCAGGTGATGATGTAATAATTGTGAGAGACAGCTGATGATGTAATAATGTGTCAGAGTTGCTAAGATTAGAACACATCAATATAAATAATTAATTCATTATATTTTGTATTTGTTTTGAAAGCATGGCCATTAGGAAGCGTAATAAACACACACAGAATCCTGAGAATTGGTGAGAAGTGAGCTGAGTCCTTTTTCAGCCAGAATGTAGATTTGTTCAACCAATCACTGAAGCCGTATCCGGTGATTACTCAGAAGGACACGCCCCCTAGGTTGTCTGTCTGCAGTTATTTTTCACACACATCTCTAGCATGTCATTAGCAGTGCCTGAGAAGGTCCAGTTCTGCTGTAATGAAGGAGGTGCATTATTTACTCCTCATCAGTTTTTCCCAAAAATCATTTAAGAAGAAGAGAAAGTGAAAGTTGTCAACGTCACAGGATCTCCATGTGAAGACTTACGATGTACTTCAGAAGTCTTCATCATCATGCAGAAGGCTCTCCTAAAGAACTGCAGTAAAATCTTCAGCCCATGTTGGAGATGTTCCTCTAAACTGCACAACAGAATGCTGAGTCCTAAAATCCTGTAACTGAACTCACCATGAAAACTGCTGTGTAATAAGAATGAACAGTAGTTTTGGGTGGATTGGTGGTGGGGCTTGGAGGTGGAACTTGCAGGAGTTGGAGCTAGGGCTTGCATGATTTGCGGGGGATTGGGGTGGGGTTTGCAGGATCAGGGTGGGGTTCGTCGGATTGGTGAACACTGCAGGATGCTCTTCTTAAACACATCTCACCAGTTAGCAGTGGAGTTGTATGGAAATTATATTTATAATTCATTCCATGTGTATTTTATTTAAAAATATAAAATGTTTCAGGGCGTTAAAAAAACACACATCAGCGTGCCATGAGAGCAGTGAGAATGTGGAGATGATCATATAATCAACATCAACAACTACAACCACAACACCATCAACAATTACATCAACAACTACAACTACAACACTAACAACAACTACATCAACAACTACAACCACAACACTAACAACAACTACATCAACAACTACAACACTAACAACAACTACAACTACAACACCATCAACAATTACATCAACAACTACAACTACAACACTAACAACAATTACATCAACAACCACAACACCATCAACAATTACATCAACAACTACAACTACAACACTAACAACAACTACATCAACAACTACAACACCATCAACAACTACATCAACAACTACAACACTAACAACAACTACAACTACAACACCATCAACAACTACATCAACAACTACAACTACAACACTAACAACAACTACATCAACAACTACAACACCATCAACAACACCATCAACAACTACAACTACAACACCATCAACAATTACATCAACAACTACAACTACAACACTAACAACAATTACATCAACAACCACAACACCATCAACAATTACATCAACAACTACAACTACAACACTAACAACAACTACATCAACAACTACAACACCATCAACAACTACATCAACAACTACAACACTAACAACAACTACAACTACAACACCATCAACAACTACATCAACAACTACAACTACAACACTAACAACAACTACATCAACAACTACAACACCATCAACAACACCATCAACAACTACAACTACAACACCATCAACAATTACATCAACAACTACAACTACAACACTAACAACAATTACATCAACAACTACAACACCATCAACAACTACATCAACAACTACAACTACAACACTAACAACAACTACATCAACAACTACAACACCATCAACAATTACATCAACAACTACAACTACAACACTAACAACAACTACATCAACAACTACAACACCATCAACAACTACATCAACAACTACAACACTAACAACAACTACAACTACAACACCATCAACAATTACATCAACAACTACAACACTAACAACAATTACATCAACAACCACAACACCATCAACAATTACATCAACAACTACAACTACAACACTAACAACAACTACATCAACAACTACAACACCATCAACAACTACATCAACAACTACAACACTAACAACAACTACAACTACAACACCATCAACAACTACAACTACAACACTAACAACAACTACATCAACAACTACAACACCATCAACAACACCATCAACAACTACAACTACAACACCATCAACAATTACATCAACAACTACAACTACAACACTAACAACAACTACATCAACAACTACAACACCATCAACAACACCATCAACAACTACAACTACAACACTAACAACAACTACATCAACAACTACAACCACAACACCATCAACAACACCATCAACAACTACAACCACAACACCATCAACAACTACAACCACAACACCATCAACAACACCATCAACAACTACACTACCAACTAACAACATTTCCAACACCCTTACCACCAATACTAACACAATAAAACTATGTTATAATAATCATACAACAAACACTCAAACATCAATCCTTATCAGTGCACTTACATCTCCCTGTCTCACTCTCTGTCTGTCTCACTCTCTCTCCTTTCTCTGCTGTCTCTCTGTCTCAGCATCATGAGTCTCTGTTTGTCACAAAATCGCTTCCATTACAGTGACATCTCTCTGATCTCCCTGTCTGTCTCCTTGTCTGTCTGTCTGTTTATCTGACTCTGTCCATCTGTCTTTATGTCTTTATCACTTCTTTTCTTTCTCTCTCTCTCTCTCTCTCTCTCTCTCTCGCGTGCACACTCTCTCTCTCATTCTGTGTGTATTTTAAGAGAGTAGCCTGTGCTGTGGAGGATTGTGTCCACCATCAACCCCTCTCTCCCTCTCTCCCCCTCTCTCTCCCTCTCTCTCCCTCTCTCTCTCCCTCCCTCTCTCCTTCCCTCCCTCCCTCCTTCCCTCTCTCCCTCCCTCCCTCCCTCTCTCCCTCCCTCTCTCTCTCTCTCTCTCTCTCTCCTTCTCACCCTCCCTCCCTCCCTCTCTTTCCGTCTCTCTCCTTCTCACCCTCCCTTCCCCCATCCCTACCCCTTCCCCTTTTTTCTCTGCACACACAGAGAGAGAAAGAGAGAGGAAGAAGGAAAGAGGGGGGTAGGGATAGGGTAGTGTGAGGATCCTCGGCATACTCGTGGCTGACTGGAACATGCGCGCACACACACACACACACACACAGAGGAACACAGTGTTGCAGTGCTATTGAGCTTGGAGGAAGAGCACTGGATATGGTTGCTCGCTCTGCGAGAACACACACAGACACAGACTAACAGTGATCTGTATTGAGCTGTGTGTGTGTGTGTGTGTGTGTGTGTGTGTGTGTTTGTGTGTGTAACACAGTAAATGTAAACACTCGGTGATGGAGGTCTCTCTGCGTCTCTTTCTCCTGCACTGGTCTCAGTGGATCACACAGACATTGTGGAATTTTATGTGTGAAACTTTGTGACTGTGTGTGTGTGTGTGTGTGTGTGTGTGTGTGTGTGTGTGTGTGTGTGTGTGTGAATATTCGGTATCTCACCGACGGTTCCTGCAGGATCGCTGATGACTCGAGACGAGGAAATGTGAATCATATGCAGAGTGAGTTTAATTTATTCATATTCCTGTGATGCAGCTAGATACGAGTGGTGCAATGTGCTGTGTTCTCTCTCTGTGTTCTTTCTCTCTGTTCTCCCTCTGTGTTCTCTCTCTGTGTTCTTTCTCCCTGTTCTCCCTCTGTGTTCTCTCTCTGTGTGTTCTCTCTGTTTTCTCTGTGTGTGTGTTCTCTCTCTCTGTTTTCTCTCTCTGTTTTCTCTCTCTGTGTTCTCCTCTTTGTATTCTCTCTCTGTGTTCTCTCTCTGTGTTCTTTCTCTCTGTTCTCCCTCTGTGTTCTCTCTCTGTGTGTTCTCTCTGTTTTCTCTGTGTGTGTGTTCTCTCTCTCTGTTTTCTCTCTCTGTTTTCTCTCTCTGTGTTCTCCTCTTTGTATTCTCTCTCTGTGTTCTCTCTCTGTGTTCTTTCTCTCTGTTCTCCCTCTGTGTTCTCTCTCTGTGTGTTCTCTCTGTTTTCTCTCTGTGTGTGTTCTCTCTCTCTGTTTTCTCTCTCTGTTTTCTCTCTCTGTGTTCTCCTCTTTGAGTTCTCTCTCTGTGTTCTCTCTCTCTGTGTTCTCTCTGTTTTCTCTCTCTCTGTGTTCTCCTCTCTGTGTACTCCTCTCTGTGTTCTCCTCTTTGTGTTCTCTCTCTGTGTTCTCTCTCTGTTTTCTCTCTCTGTGTGTTCTCCTCTCTGTGTACTCCTCTCTGTGTTCTCTGTCAGTGTTCTCTCTCTGTGTTCTCCTCTCTGTTTTCTCTCTCTGTGTTCTCCTCTTTGTGTTCTCTCTCTGTGTTCTCTGTCTCTGTGTTCTCTGTCAATGTTCTCTGTCTGTGTTCTCTCTCTGTGTTCTCCTCTCTGTGTTCTCTCTCTGTGTTCTCTCTCTGTGTTCTCCTCTCTGTGTTCTCCATCAGTGTTCTCCTCTCTATGTTCTCCTCTCTGTGTTGTCCTTTGTGTTCTCCCCTCTGTGTTCTCTCTCTGTGTTCTTTCTTTGTGTTCTCCTCTCTGTGTTCTCCGTCAGTGTTCTCCTCTCTGTGTTCTCCGTCAGTGTTCTCCTCTCTGTGTTCTCTCTCTGTGTTTTCCTCTCTGTGTTCTCTCTCTGTGTTCTCCTCTCTGTGTTGTCCTTTGTGTTCTCTGTTCTGTGTTCTCTCTCTTTTTGTTCTCCACTCTGTGTTCTCCTCTCTCTGTTCTCTCTCGATGTGTACTCCTCACTGTGTTCTCCTCTCTGTCTCCTTCTCTGTGTTCTCTCTCTGTGTTCTCTCTCTGTGTCCTCCCCTCTGTGTCCTCCCGTCTGTGTTCTCCTCTCTGTGTTCTCACTCTCTGTGTTCTCCTCTGTGTTCTCTATCTTGGTTCTCCTCTCTGTGTTCTCTCTCTCTCTGTGTTCTCCTCTCTGTGTTCTCTCTGTGTGTTCTCTCTCTGTGTTCTCCTCACTGTGTCCTCCTCCCTGTCTCCTTCTCTGTGTTCTCTCTCTGTGTTCTCTCTCTGTGTCCTCCCTTGTGTGTCCTCACGTCTGTGTTCTCCTCTCTGTGTTCCCATTCTCTGTGTTCTCCTCTGTGTTCTCTATCTTGGTTCTCCTCTCTGTGTTCTCTCTCTCTCTCTCTGTGTTCTCCTCTCTGTGTTCTCTCTGTGTTCTCTCTCTGAGTTCTCCTCTCTGTGTTCTCCTCTCTTGTTCTCTCTTCATGTTCTCTCTCTGTGTTCTCTCTCTCTGTGTTCTCTCTGTGTTCTCTCTTTCTGTGTTTTCTCTCTCTGTGCTCTCTCTGTATTCTCCTCTGTGTTCTCCTCTCTGTGTTGTCTCTCTGTGTTCTCCTCTCTGTGTTGTCTCTCTGTGTTCTCCTCTGTGTTCTCCTCTGTTCTCTCTCTGTGTTCTCTCTCTTTGTTCTCCTCTTTATGTTCTCCGTTCTGTGTTCTCTCTCTTTTTGTTCTCCTCTCTGTGTTCTCCTCTGTGTTCTCTCTTTTTTTTGTTCTACTCTGTGTTCTCTCTCTGTGTTCTCCTCTCTGTGTTGTCTTTCTGTGTTCTCCTCTCTGTTCCTCTCTCTCTCTGTGTTCTCTCTCTTTGTTCTCCTCTGTATGTTCTGGTCTCTGTGTTCTCTCTCTGTTTTTCTCTCTCTGTGTTCTCCTCTGTGTTCTCTCTCTTTTTTGTTCTACTCTGTGTTCTCCTCTCTGTGTTCTCCTCTCTGTGTTCTCTTTCTGTGTTCTCTCTCTCTGTTTCTCTCTCTCTGTTTTCTCTCTCTATGTTCTCCTCTGTATGTTCTCCTCTCTGTGTTCTCTCTCTGTGTTCTCTCTCTGTGTTCTCCTCTGTGTTCTCTCTCTTTTGTTCTCTCTGTTTTCCTCTCTGTGTTCTCCTCTCTGTGTTCTCTCTCTGTTTTCTCTCTCTCTGTTCTCCTCTGTATGTTCTCTGGTCTCTGTGTTCTCTCTCTGTTTTCTCCTCTCTGTGTTCTCTCTCTGTGTTCTCTCTGTGTTCTCCTCTGTTGTTCTCCTCTCTTTGTTCTCTCTGTTTTCTCTCTCTGTGTTCTCCTCTCTTTGTTCTCTCTCTGTGTTCTCTCTCTCTGTTCTCCTCTCTGTGTTCTCTCTCTCTGTGTTTTCTTTCTCTATGTTCTCCTCTCTGTGTTCTCTCTCTGTGTTCTCTCTCTGAGTTCTCCTCTCTGTGTTCTCCTCTCTGTGTTCTCTCTCTGTATTCTTTTTCTCTGTGTTCTCTATCTGAGTTCTCCTCTCTGTGTTCTCTTCTCTGTGTTCTCTCTCTGTGTTCTCTCTTTCTGTGTTCTCCTCTCTGTGTTCTCTCTCTGTGTTCTCTGTCTGAGTTCTCCTCTCTGTGTTCTCCTCTCTGTGTTCTCCTCTCTATGTTCTCTCTCTGTTTTCTTTCTCTATGTTCTCCTCTCTGTGTTCTCTCTCTGTGTTCTCATTTCTGTGTTCTCCCTCTGAGTTCTCTCTCTCTGTATTCTCTCTCTCTGTTTTCTCTCTGTGTTCTGGTCTCTGTGTTCTCTCTCTGTGTTCTCTCTCTGTGTTCTCATCTCTGTGTTCTCCCTCTGAGTTCTCTCTCTCCGTATTCTCTCTCTCTGTTTTCTCTCTGTGTTCTGGTCTCTGTGTTCTCTTTCTGTTTTCTCTCTCTGTGTTCTCTGTCTGAGTTCTCCTCTCTATGTTCTCCTCTCTGTGTTCTCTCTCTGTGTTCTCTCTCTGAGTTCTCCTCTCTGTGTTCTCTCTCTGTGTTCTCCCTCTGAGTTCTCTCGCTCTGTGTCCTCTCTCTCTGTTTTCTCTCTCTCTGTTCTCCTCTCTGTGTTCTGGTCTCTGTGTTCTCTCTGTGTTCTGTCTCTGTGTTCTCTGTCTGAGTTCTCCTCTCTATGTTCTCCTCTCTGTGTTCTACTCTCTGTGTTCTCTCTCTGTGTTCTCCTTTCTGTGTTCTCTCTCTGTGTTCTTCTCTTTGTTATACTCTTTGTTCTCCACTGTGTTCTCTCTCTGTGTTCTCCTCTCTGTATTCTTTCTCTCTGTGTTCTCTCTCTGAGTTCTCCTCTCTGTGTTCTCTCTCTGTGTTCTCTTTCTGTGTTCTCCTCTCTGTGTTCTCCTTTGTCCCAGAACATTAACAGACTGATGTATAATTGCAGCTTCACTGAACTGTAGTTTATAACTATGTTTATAAGCATTTAATAAGTAAGGTATAACTCAGTGCATGTGGTGAGACCGGAGTACAGTCTCTCTTTATTCTCTCTCTTCAAGTTAATAAGAGAAGAATCTCAGCTGTTCATGTTACTGAGAAACTGTAATGAAGTGTAAACTCCTCTGTCCTGAAGATGTGGAGAACCTCAAGGTCCAGCTTTAGCTCTAACAGATACACAGTACTCACACTGGACACTCCTGACACACACACACACACACACACACACACACACACACACACACACACACAGAAACACACACACGTCTCCTTACTTTAAGGAAACTTTAATAAGTCAACACTTACACGTTTTAATCCATTCATTGTAGCACAAGTCTTTCTGCAGACAGAATGAGGTCACTTTGTGTTTTCTTTCTTTGTTGTTGAACTTTAGTGTCAAACTGTGTGAACTGAACCGACCAATCGGGGGCTCTGTATCAGGATGGCTCCGCCCCCTCCGACCAATGCTCCACACGTTTGCTTGTCCTGCGTGGTAATTGTGAGCAGCATGGCACTAATGGACACGTACCTGGTGGAGCAGAACCACGGGCCACGTAAGATCGGTGTGTTCATCGTGGTAAGCGTAGGTGACGTGTGCTTCCTCATCGCACTGCGCTATGTTGCCATTTGGGTCGGAACCGAGCTCAGGACAGCAAAGCGTGGATACGCCATGATCCTCTGGTTCCTCTACATTTTTGTTCTGGAGATCAAAGTCTATTTCATCTACCAGAACTACAAATCAGACAGGAAGAGTCTGGACGCTCTGACGCGTAAAGCTTTAACGCTGCTCCTCTCCGTGTGCATTCCCGTATTGTTTGTTATTCTAGTCGCTGTGGATCATATGGAGTACGTCAAGGCATTCAGAAAAAAGGAGGAGATACGGAACCGGCTCTTCTGGGTGGTGGTGGACCTCCTGGATGTTCTGGACATCCAGGCCAACCTATGGGAGCCGCAGAAGAAAGGCTTCCCACTCTGGGCTGAGGGCTTGATGTTTTTCTACTGCTACATCCTGCTGCTTGTTCTGCCGTGCGTTAGCCTGAGCGAGATTAGCATGCAGGGTGTCAACATCAGCCCACACAAGATGATGCTCTACCCTATCCTGAGCCTCATCACCATCAACATCGTCACCGTCTTCATCCGAGGGGGAAACATGCTGCTGTACAAAGACGGCCGTGTCTCGGGGATCCTCATGGGAAAGAATGTCCTGGCCATCGTGATGAAGACATGCAGCTTTGTGCAGTACAGAAAGCAGTTGCAGAGCGCTAACCTCAATGCTAACACTCCTCCTCCTCCAGCCGCTCCTCCTGCTGCTCCTTCTGCAGCAGCCTTCAGTGTTGAGCTTCACAAAAACTCACTGACTCACTATCGAGATGTTTCACAAACACCACTGCCGGGATCTGAACACACATGACACACACACACACACACACACACACACACACACACACAGGACATTTGACTCTAATGCTTTTGATGATGATGATTTTTTAGACTCTGGGACAAATGTGATGTTTAAACTGGTCAAATCTGCTAAGAGGAGCCTAAAATTGGCCAATGGGTGGGACTTAAACTTGCAAGTGGGTGGGGCTTATACTTTGGAATGAGTAGGGCTTAAACTTGGCAACAGGTGGGGCTTAAACTTGGAAGTGGGTGGGGCTTATTCTTTGGAATGAGTAGGGCTTAAACTTGGGAGTGGGTGTGGTTTAAACTCTGTGCACTGGTGCTTATAGTGTTTACTACGGTTATACAACATGGTTTTTTTTCTACTGATTTTGTGACACATTTTAATGTTTTGTTGTTTTCACTGTCATGATAATAAATCATAAAACCTTTTAGAACCTCATGATCTACTGGTCAGTTCCAGGTCTTGGAGATTGCTCTAATTGCCTGAATGTCATATGCTGTACTGAATAAGAACCCTTTTTGAAGAGCACTTAAAAACCTTGATATTTTTGAGTCATGCAGCAGAAACGCACAGAGAGCAGAAACCACCGAAAGGAGAAAAAGAGCAGCAGGTCAATGACAAGGTTCCACATATTACTGATCAGCACCTCACACTGAGATGAGTCACTGTGGTCAAGTCACAGTCAGAGTCACTGAGTCACTCTGCCAGAGTCACTGAGTCACAGTCAGAGTCACTGAGTCAGAGTCACTGAGTCACTCTGCCAGAGTCACTGAGTCACAGTCAGAGTCACTGAGTCAGAGTCACTGAGTCACTCTGCCAGAGTCACTGAGTCACAGTTAGAGTCACTGAGTCAGAGTCACTGAGTCACTCTGTGTGAGTGTGAACTACTGTGCAGTGAACTTCTGAACCCTAATCACCACACAAACACACACACACACACACACAATATCCATGTTTTACACACACACAATATCCATGTTTTATATACACACACACACACACACACACACAATTTTCCATGTTATTAAATAAAAAGTGTTAGCACATAATTAGGGGTCAATGAGCAGCCACAGGCTTGGCTACTTGATTGTGTGTGCGTGTGTGCATATCAGCATATGCATTACTCATCCTCTTATTACGTATTTCTCTTAAATGAAAGGTGTGTGTTGTCTGAGAGTTTAGTGTGTGTGTGTGTGTGTGATCTTGACACACTGATTAGATGGAGAGTGATCTCTTCTGCTGTTGTGATTATGCTTCTCCTCAGGGGTTTTAGATGAAAAGGGAACACAGCCAGTGATTCTGTGCTAATCTGCAGTTAAAGGCTAATTGCTAATATGCTTCATTGTGGCTAAAACCATTCATCAGTGAAAGTGCTGCTGTAACTTCTGAAAACGGGCCGCGTCTCAAACCACACCGGCAAGTGGGAGTGTAATGATAATGACTCACAGATGGGAGATTTGCATTTACTGAACACATCAACACTACAGTTATTTAAAATCTTCACACATGCACACACACACTGTGTAGTGTTTACATCATACTGCTGCTGATCTCTGGAAACTGATTGGTTCTCGTTATTGTTTCCATAGTAACACCTTATTCACAGAGACTAATATTTGAAGTTTTCTGTAGATGTTTCTTCAACATGTATGGAGGGAGTCTCCAGTGTCAGTGTTAGAGGTAGAGGTTTAACAGAGGACTTTCAGCTTTGTGTTTTTCATCTCATTAAACTTCATTATATTTAACAGCTGACATTTTTTTGTGTTAGAGTTTCTGTATGTGTGTGTGTGTGTGTGTGTGTGTGTGTGTGTGTAGAGGTCAAAGGTCAGCACTATCACACAGACATCGGGGAAGTTTTAAACAGCCCAATGCATTAAGGAAATCATACACTCCAGTATTATAGTGTGTGTGTGTGTGTGTGTGTGTGAGAGAGAGAGAGAGAGAGAGAGAGAGAGAGAGAGAGTGAGAGAGAGAGAGTGAGAGAGAGAGGGTGACCGAGAGATAGAGAGAGAGTGACAGAAAGAGTGACCGAGAGAGTGAGAGAGAGAGAGAGAGAGAGAGAGAGAGAGAGAGAGAGAGAGAGAAATTAAATGAAATATGACACAATGTGTTTTAAAGTTCAATCAGAATCCAATTTCTTGGTAATGGGATTTCTTTCACCTGCAGAATGTTTCATTTTCTTCCCTCAGTGGAAAAAAACAGTTATTCGACACTCAGCATCAACACACACACGCACGCACACACACACACACACACACACACACACACACACACACACACACACACACACACACATTACCCCACCCCACATTGTACACTACACACACACACACAAACACACACACACCACATTTACATTCATGTCATTTCTAAAGAGTAGACTTCATCAGATCTCACTGAACAGTATAACAAACTGTTATACTTGGTCAATACAAGGTCAGTACAGTATAACAAACAACCATTTTATACCACAGATCTTTACGTGCTAGGTGAAGAGGGAGGTCTTTAATCTTTGTGTGTAGAGAGTCAGAGACTCAGCTGTTCTCCAGTCAGGGGCAGTTGATTCCAGCTCCTGGGTGCAGAACAGAGAAGAGTGTGGATGCAGG
>JAUCMX010000002.1:40000-45000 GCA_033459395.1 Hemibagrus guttatus | reverse complement strand
ACTTCACTACACTACACTATACTACACTACACTATACTACACTATACCGCACTTTACTACACTACACTATAGCACACTTCACTACACTTCACTACACTACACTACACTATACTACACTTCACTACACTATACCACACTTCACTACACTATACTACACTACACTATACTATGTTATTCACTACACTTCACTACACTACAATGTACTACACTACACTATAGCACACTTCACTACACTACACTATACTACACTACACTATACTACACTATACCGCACTTTACTACACTACACTATAGCACACTTCACTACACTTCACTACACTACACTACACTATACTACACTTCACTACACTATACCACACTTCACTACACTATACTACACTACACTATACCACACTTCACTACACTATACCACACTTCATTACACTATACTACACTACACTATAGCACACTTCACTACACTATACTACACTACACTATACCACACTTCACTACACTATACTACACTACACTATACTATGTTATTCACTACACTTCACTACACTACAATGTACTACACTACACTATAGCACACTTCACTACACTACACTATACTACACTACACTATACTACACTATACCGCACTTCACTACACTACACTACACTATACCACACTTCACTACACTACACTACACTACACTATACCACACTTCACTACACTATACTACACTACACTATACCACACTTCACTACACTGTACTACACTACACTATACCACACTTCACTACACTATACTACACTACACTATACCACACTTCACTACACTATACTACACTACACTATACCACACTTCACTACACTATACTACACTACACTATACCACACTTCATTACACTATACTACACTACACTATACCACACTTCACTACACTATACTACACTACACTATACCACACTTCACTACACTATACTACACTTCACTACACTATACTACACTACACTATACCACACTTCATTACACTATACTACACTACACTATACCACACTTCACTACACTATACTTCACTACACTATACTACACTACACTATACTATGTTATTCACTACACTTCACTACACTACAGTGTACTACACTACACTATACTACACTACACTATACTACACTATACCGCACTTCACTACACTACACTATACCACACTTCACTACACTATACCACACTTCACTACACTTCACTACACTACACTACACTACACTATACTACACTTCACTACACTATACTACACTACACTATACCACACTTCACTACACTATACCACACTTCATTACACTATACTACACTACACTATACCACACTTCACTACACTATACTACACTACACTATACCACACTTCACTACACTATACTACACTACACTATACCACACTTCATTACACTATACTACACTACACTATACCACACTTCACTACACTATACTACACTACACTATACCACACTTCACTACACTATACTACACTACACTATACCACACTTCACTACACTATACTACACTACACTGTACTACGTTATTCACTACACTTCACTACACTATACCACACTTCACTACACTATACTACACTACACTATACCACACTTCACTACACTATACTACACTACACTATACCACACTTCACTACACTATACTACACTACACTGTACTACGTTATTCACTACACTTCACTACACTATACCACACTTCACTATACCACACTTCACTACACTATACTACACTACACCATACCACACTTCACTACACTATACTACACTACACTATACCACACTTCACTACACTATACTACACTACACTGTACTACGTTATTCACTACACTTCACTACACTATACCACACGTCACTATACCACACTTCACTACACTATACTACACTACACCATACCACACTTCACTACACTATACTACACTACACTATACCACACTTCACTACACTATACTACACTACACTATACCACACTTCACTACACTATACTACACTACACTATACCACACTTCACTACACTATACTACACTACACTGTACTACGTTATTCACTACACTTCACTACACTATACCACACTTCACTATACCACACTTCACTACACTATACTACACTACACCATACCACACTTCACTACACTATACTACACTACACTATACCACACTTCACTATACCACACTTCACTACACTATACTACACTACACCATACCACACTTCACTACACTATACTACACTACACTATACTATGTTATTCACTACACTTCACTACACTACAATGTACTACACTACACTATAGCTCACTACACTACACTACACTACACTATACTACACTATACCGCACTTCACTACACTACACTATAGCACACTTCACTACACTATACCACACTTCACTACACTTCACTACACTACACTACACTATACTACACTTCACTACACTATACTACACTACACTATACCACACTTCACTACACTATACTACACTACACTATACCACACTTCATTACACTATACTACACTACACTACACTATACTACACTACACTATACCACACTTCATTACACTATACTTCACTACACTATACTACACTACACTATACCACACTTCATTACACTATACTTCACTACACTATACTACACTACACTATACCACACTTCACTACATTATACTACACTACACTATACCACACTTCACTACACTATACTACACTTCACTACACTATACTACACTACACTATACCACACTTCACTACACTATACTGCACTACACTATACCACACTTCACTACACTATACTACACTACACTATACTACGTTATTCACTACACTTCACTACACTACAATGTACTTCACTACACTATACCACACTTCACTACACTATACTACACTACACTATACCACACTACATTACACTATACTACACTACACTATACCACACTTCACTACACTATACTACACTACACTATACCACACTTCACTACACTATACTACACTACACTATACTACGTTATTCACTACACTTCACTACACTACAGTGTACTACACTACACTATACCACACTTCACTACACTATACTACACTACACTACACTATACCACACTTCACTACACTATACTACACTACACTATACCACACTTCACTACACTATACTACACTACACTATACTACGTTATTCACTACACTACAATGTACTTCACTACACTATACTACACTACACTATACCACACTTCACTACACTATACTACACTACACTATACTACGTTATTCACTACACTACAATGTACTTCACTACACTATACTACACTACACTATACCACACTTCACTACACTATACTGCATAAGCTTTATACTATACACTATACTACATTTACATTTACATTTCTGGCATTTGGCAGATGCTCTTATCCAGAGCGACGTACAAAAGTGCTTTAGTTCTCAGTCAATGAATACATTAACACTGGTTCAATAGGACACAAACTTGGGATACCATTAGCCTAAAAACTGAGTTTGGTTTTTTAAATTTTTTTTTTTTTATAAACTTTGCAACATAAACAGGGAAAAATAAGAGCTAGTGTAAGTACTTCAGGAAGAGGTGAGTCTTCAGTTGCCGTTTGAAGACGGTCAGAGACTCGGCCGTACGGATACCTAGGGGAAGTTCGTTCCACCGCCTCGGTGCCAGAACAGAGAAGAGTCTAGATGTAGACCTACCTTTTTCCCTGAGAGATGGTGGGACCAGTCGAGCAGTGCTAGTGGATCTGAGTAAGCGAGGTGCAGTGCGAGAAGTGACGAGAGCTTTGAGGTAAGATGGCGCTGGTCCATTCTTGGCTTTGTAGGTAAGCATTAGTGTTTTGTATCTGATGTGTGCAGCTACCGGAAGCCAGTGGAGGGAACGCAGCAGTGGGGTGGTGTGGGAGAACTTGGGCAGGTTGAAAACAAGTGGTACAGCTGCATTTTGGATCATTTGCAGTGGGCGAATTGCGTTCAGAGGTAGACCTGCCAGAAGAGAGTTGCAGTAGTCCAATCTCTAAATGACCAGAGACTGAACAAGCACCTGACTACACCATACTATACCACACTTCACTATACTACACTACACTGTACTACACTTCACTACATTGTTATTCACTTCACTACACTACAATGTACTACACTACACTATACTACTCTTTACTCCACTTCACTACACTATACTACATAAACATTATACTACACTTCACTATACTACATTACACTACACTATACTACACTATACTACACTATACTACATAAACATTATACTACACTTCACTATACTACATTACAGTACACTATACTCCACTTCACTACACTATACTACACTACACTATACTACTCTTTACTCCACTTCACTACACTATACTACATAAACATTATACTACACTTCACTATACTACATTACACTACACTATACTACACTATACTACACTATACTACATAAACATTATACTACACTTCACTATACTACATTACACTACACTATACTACACTATACTACACTTCACTACACTATACCATACTTCACTATACTACATTACACTACACTATACTACACTTCACTACACTTCACTACACTATACTACATAAACATTATACTCCACTTCACTATACTACATTACACTACACTATACTACACTATACTACATAAACATTATACTACACTTCACTATACTACATTACACTACACTACACTACACTATACTACACTTCACTATACTACATTACACTACACTATACTACACTTCACTACACTATACTACATAAACATTATACTCCACTTCACTATACTACATTACACTACACTATACTACACTATACTACACTTCACTATACTATACCATACTTCACTATACTACATTACACTACACTATACTACATAAACATTATACTCCACTTCACTATACTACATTACACTACACTATACTACACTATACTACACTTCACTACACTATACCATACTTCACTATACTACATTACACTACACTATA
>JAUCMX010000002.1:27500-32500 GCA_033459395.1 Hemibagrus guttatus | reverse complement strand
TAACCTTCCTAACTTCTCCCACGTCCTTCACTGGCTTCATGGAGCTGCTTCATCACAGTTAAATGTCTGATGTTCTCCTACAGAGCTATGAACAGAGCAGCACTCACTTCCCTTAAAGCTCCTCCCACACCCTGCAATGCACCATGCTCACTCTGCTGTTGCTGCTGTGCTGAAATTTCAGTCCAGAATGTTGCTAAATGTGTGAAGGTCAGTGTAGTAGAACAGAACCGAACAGAACAGAAGCAGGCCTGTAAGTGTAAGATTGCAGATAAAGCAGTGTTTATAAGCTTTAGATTTTCTGACACGCTAAACAGAACTGGAGCTGAAGGGCCATGGAGGATCCGTGTTTTATTCCACGTCACATGGAGAGTTTTCTATGTTTTCTATGTTAACTGTGTTTTCTGTGTTTGTGTGTATATTTGCAGCCCATGTGCAGAGCAGGGAATGGGTGATGAGTTTAACCTGATGGATCACTCTGATCTCTACATCCTTGACTTCTGTAAGTGCGCACTACAAACAAGTGCACTTCCTTTGTACACTCTCTGTGCTCTCACTGCATAAAAAAATTATTTGAATTTGTTGAACTTTGGTCAGAAATCTGAGCTTCACTGAAGCTCCAGCCCGTCTCTCATGTTTTTACACGTTTTAATCAGGGAAATTCATTACATTTTACACCACAGAGTCACGTCATAACCTCTAACCCCAATAACATCCCAGTGGTGTAACTGCCTGAGACCGGGGAGGTCTTCCTCACCATCTTCACCACTGCCTCGCTCGTTAGGAATTAATTAATTAAAATTAAAATTAATTAATTAATTTAAATTAATCTCTTGCATACAAAGTGAAGTGTGTGTGTGTGTGTGTGTGTGTGTGTGTAAATGAAGCCATGAAATTAAATCACACAGTTTTTTCATGTTGGTTTTAAACTCTTGAGTTCTTGAGTCTTATTTTAATATCTTTCATTCTAGGTCCAAACCTGAAGACTTTATGCAAATTAGCTGTGATTCAGTACAGTTTAGAACAATCAGGACTGCCACATGACATCAGGTGAGTCACACACATGCACACACACACATACACACACACACTCACTTTCCTGTTATTGGTGTGTGTGATGGGGTTAGAGATTGCATTCACTCCTGTTGCTCCCCAGAGCACCTCATACCATCACACACTTACTCCCTGTGCCTGCTGTGTGTCTGTGTGTGTGTCTGTGTGTCTGTGTGTCTGTGTGTGTGTGTGTGTGTGTGTGTGTGTGTGTGTGTAACCAGAGCCAGAGATAACAATCTGAACCTCAACCCTTGACCTTTCATCAGGTCAGAGATCAGATTACACACACACACACACACACACATACATATATATATATATATATATATATAAAATACATTCTGTCTAACAATGGTACAGAAACGTTGTACCACTAAATAACTGATGATGAAGATGCTAAAAAAGTGGTGGTGGTGATGATTTATGGTTTGATGATGATGATGATGATGGTGGTGATTATGGTGAGGTGATGATGATGATGGTGATTATGATGATGATGGTGATGATGATGAGGTGATGGTGATGATGATGAGGTGATGATGATGAGGTGATGATGGTGATGATGATGATGAGGTGATTATGATGAGGTGATTATGATGAGGTGATTATGATGAGGTGATATGATGAGGTGATATGATGAGGTGATGATGATGAGGTGATGGTGATGATGGTGATGATGATGAGGTGATGGTGATGATGGTGATTATGATGAGGTGATGGTGATGGTGATGATGATGAGGTGATTATGATGAGGTGATTATGATGAGGTGATGGTGATGATGGTGATTATGATGAGGTGATGGTGATGGTGATGATGATGATGGTGATTATGATGAGGTGATGGTGATGATGGTGATTATGATGAGGTGATGGTGATGATGGTGATTATGATGAGGTGATTGATGATGATGGTGATTATGATGAGGTGATGATGAGGTGATTATGATGAGGTGATGGTGATGATGGTGATGATGGTGATGATGAGGTGATGATGATGGTGATTATGATGAGGTGATGATGAGGTGATGGTGATGATGGTGATTATGATGAGGTGATGGTGATGATGGTGATTATGATGAGGTGATGATGATGATGGTGATTATGATGAGGTGATGATGATGGTGATGGTGATGATGGTGATTATGATGAGGTGATGATGATGATGGTGATTATGATGAGGTGATGATGATGATGGTGATTATGATGAGGTGATGATGATGGTGATGGTGATGATGGTGATTATGATGAGGTGATGATGATGATGGTGATTATGATGAGGTGATGGTGATGATGGTGATTATGATGAGGTGATGATGATGATGATGATGGTGATTATGATGAGGTGATGATGATGATGGTGATTATGATGAGGTGATGGTGATGATGATGGTGATTATGATGAGGTGATGATGATGATGATGATGGGTGATTATGATGAGGTGATGATGATGATGATGATGGTGATTATGATGAGGTGATGGTGATGATGATGGTGATTATGATGAGGTGATGGTGATGATGGTGATTATGATGAGGTGATGATGATGATGGTGATGATGATGGTGATTATGATGAGGTGATGATGATGAGGTGATGGTGATGATGATGGTGATTATGATGAGGTGATGGTGATGATGATGGTGATTATGATGAGGTGATGATGATGATGGTGATTATGATGAGGTGATGATGATGATGGTGATTATGATGAGGTGATGATGATGATGGTGATTATGATGAGGTGATGTGATGGTGTGGTGATGTGGTGATTTGATGAGGTGATGGTGATGATGATGAGGTGATGATGATGATGGTGATTATGATGAGGTGATGATGATGATGGTGATGATGATGAGGTGATGGTGATGATGGTGATTATGATGAGGTGATGATGATGGTGATGGTGATGATGGTGATTATGATGAGGTGATGATGATGATGGTGATGATGATGAGGTGATGGTGATGATGGTGATTATGATGAGGTGATGATGATGATGGTGATGATGTGAGGGTATGTGATGATGGTGTTTATGATGAGGTGAGGTGATGATGGTGATGGTGAGGGATGGTGATTGAGGTGATGGTGTGATGGTGATTTGATGAGGTGATTGAGGGGATGGGTGATGGTGTTTTGATGGGGGGATTGTGATGAGGGGGGATGGTGGTGATGATGGGTGATTTATGGTGAGGTGATGGTGATGATGGTGATTATGATGAGGTGATGATGATGGTGATGGTGATGATGGTGATTATGATGAGGTGATGGTGATGATGATGGTGATTATGATGAGGTGATGATGATGATGGTGATTATGATGAGGTGATGGTGATGATGGTGATTATGATGAGGTGATGGTGATGATGGTGATTATGATGAGGTGATGATGATGATGGTGATTATGATGAGGTGATGGTGATGATGATGGTGATTATGATGAGGTGATGGTGATGATGGTGATGATGGTGATGATGATGGTGATTATGATGAGGTGATGGTGATGATGGTGATGATGGTGATGATGATGGTGATTATGATGAGGTGATGGTGATGATGGTGATGATGATGATGATGGATTGTGTAATCTCAGCAGCTGTAGTGAGGATCTGCAGCATCACACACACATTAATGTGTTATAAAGAGTAAAAAAACGACAGTACATTTTCGGAATAATACTTTCATTTGTGTGTGTGTGTGTGTGTAGGTCTGGGGATTGTGTATTATAATGGGTTAGGAATGTTGGGGGTGTAATATTGTGGTTTTGGAATGTTGTAGTTGTGTAGCACAGTGTGTGTAGCGCAGTGTATGTAATATCTTGGACATAGATTTTTATAAAACTGCGTTTTTGATAATGTTCATTGTTTAAATTTGTGATAGGTGTCAAGTGAATTGTGTGTGTGTGTGTGTGTGTGTGTGTGTGTGTGTGAGTGATTATATCACACAAACAAATTTGCCCTTCACTCAGTCTAAACTGTGTGTCTCCTGTAGGTGGGAACTGGCTGCCATGACAACCAACAGCACCATCAGCCGGCCCATCTTTTCATCTCATGGATAAACACACACACACACACACACACACAAGTGCACATTCGCCTTGTTGGAGGACGAACTACAGTTTATTGACTCTGAACATTAATCCACTTTATTCACACTGTGTGTTTAATTTATCTTGTGTTAATGAGGGTAGCTGTAAGTGTGTTAGAGAGAGAGGTGTGTGTGTGTGTGTGTGTGTGTTTTAGAGTGTGCTATGTAGTGTGTATTAATACGTGTTAATGAGTGAGTGAGTGTGTGAGAGATAAGGAGCATGTTGTTAATGAGCGTGTGTTTACATTGTGTTGGAATTAGAAGGCAGTGTCCCTAGGCAGGCAGCATGTTCAGGCAGCACTAGCACACTTCTGAGGGAAACCTCTGAGGAACCTCCTCATTCTGTCCTAATTTGAGAGCATCATGTGACCTTCTCACTGTAAACAATCCCATACTGAATCATGATGAACTGAGGAATGTTTCACAAATGTCCGTGACTCAACACTAACAGTGTTATTTGTGTGAATTGACTTTGGGAAGTCGTCGTTGTTATAATTAATGTAACTTCTTTAATGTGCCGGTTAGCGCTAGTTAGCTCACCTGTTGCGTTATGAGTGAACCGCGCAGTTTGTGTTGATTAGGTTAAATTGTGGCTCTAGTTACTGAGCCATGTTTAGGTAAAGTGAAAAATGAGTAAATGATGCTGAATAAATAAGCGAGTTTTAACACACACGCTGCTGCGTTTCAGTTCCAGCTGAGCTGCTGACCAGTGAGACAGAAAAACAGAAATCTGTAGTGTAATTAATGCTAGCTAGTAACACTAGTCCCAAACTCTGTTTAAAGCTGAGGTGCTTGTGTCTCAGCAGATAAGAGCATGGTGTGGATAGAGCCATCGTTAAAATGAGAAAATCAGAAGACATCTTAAA
>JAUCMX010000002.1:0-20000 GCA_033459395.1 Hemibagrus guttatus | reverse complement strand
CGCTTAGTGCTGCTCCGCTCTGCTGTGCCTCGTTGTGGTAGTAAGTCAATCTGTGAGCCCGAAGGTCAGTTGTGGTAGAGGTCTAAGACTAAGTTTTTCCCAAAGTCGACAATATCCTTACCTTTGACTGTAACTTTGCCATCTGTGGTGTAGAACCCAAAACACTTACACACGCTGCTTCCTAGATGATCTGGGGTTGTAAATGTATGCTCAAGGAAGCTCTGCTGCTTGCTGTTATCTTCCATTTTTGTATCATTACCTTAATTTACTGATGGGTCAAGAAGACATTCAAACCTTTTAGGGTGCCCCCTGTTGGATCAGAACCTAAACAACAAAATTCTAAAGCTGTCTAATGTGATTAGGCTCCACCGTAATATTCATAAGAAATTTTCACATCATGTTTTAATGTATGTTCAAATATCGGTTAAAAAGTGACAGCCCTAAAGTACACACACACACACACACACACACACACTACACCATATTACTTCATACACACGTTTATGTTGTGTATACAGCGTGTTTATGTTAATGTGACATATCCCACTGACTGTGTGTGTGTGTGTGTGTTTGTGTGTGTGTGTGTGTTTCAGATGGGTTTTGTGATGAATCCCTCTATTAAAGTGGAATATGTTTGTAATTCCGCCCCCTCTGTCTGGGATTAATCGACCAGGCACCTTGTCACGTTTCCATGGAGAACAGTGGCTCTCATTCCTCGCTGCTGTGCTGAGAATCGCTGTCCTGTGTTTTCAATAATAAATAGTTAAAAATGAATAATGAAACTGTTATTTAATGCTACCTCTGACACCATCACCTGTTTACACTAATTACACAAATCTTTTATTTTAAATATTATCTCCATTATAATATTATAATCTTTTTGGCAGCTGAATTTATCTGTATTTTAACCTAATTATTATACTCAGTTTTAAACTTTTGTTGTAAATAGATTACGGTCTGATTTTATTTTTGTAATATTAATAAAGATAAAAATACAAAACAAACGGTTTGTGTCTAATTTACTCCAACTAAACAACAACAACAATAATATATATATATATATTACATTATAATATTAAATAAGTAAAGAGGGTTACTTACAGATGATTCTTTCTACCTAAAAGCCTTACTTTGTGAATATTAATGAGTATGAAGGTGTTTACACTTCCAGCATTTGCCAGATGCCCTTATCCAGAGCACTTACATTTATCTCACTTATCTAAGAGAGCAATTGAGGGTTGAGAGTCTTGCTGAAGCACCCAGCAATGGCAGCTTGGTGGTCCTGGGATTTGAACTCATAACCTTTTGAGCAGTAGACCAACGCCTGAATCTCCCGCACCCATGATGCACATCATCAGATTTTTGCATTGCGATTGATCGTAACACAATCTCTCATTACAACCCAAGCAAAGAGGTCCTGCATGCTGATGGAGGCTGTAGTCAGCTGTCTGGGTTTTCTCCTTTCAGTACTGGCAGATGACTTTGAAGCCTTAAAGAACCACAGCAAGGTGGTGGCAAGATACCTGCCCTCTCACCCTACAAAAACACAAGGTGAGATGGGTGGATAAACGTAAGGATGGCCACAGGCCCTGATTGTAAGGCTGTGCTAACCAACTCACTGGGGTTTTCACAAAGGTCTTCAATCTCTCTCTTACACTAGTGACCATCCTGCCTTGCCGAAAATCGGCTAAAGTCTTACCTGTGGCTAAGAAGTGAGTCACTGACAGGCCTGAATGTCTACAGATTATCATCATGACAGGCTTTGAGAGACTGGTCTCACAGCACACAAAATCCTGTCTGCCCCCCACCTTTGACCTACATCAGTTTGCGTATAGAACATAGCCCTTCACACCACACCGAGCCACCGCGAATGCCAGGGAACCGGTGTGACAATGCTCTTTATAGACTACAACTCTGCTTTCAACACCATCATCCCAGACATTTGAGTCAGCAAACTAGATGTATTAAGGCCTCTCAATAAACTCACACATGCACTAACACGCAATATAAAATGTTATATTGTTATATATTTTAAACGTTATATAAAATATTATTGTTTTGTTTTATTGTCACTTTATTCCATTTCAGTCTGTTACTGTAATCACTTCTATTTGGCTCAGAAAATAAGCAAGCACTGTGTATTGCTGCTTGGACTACTCACACATCTTGGACTGTATATTGTTTATTTTACAAACACTCATCAATGTGATACACACTACTTTACACACATTGATGACCTGTCACATACTCTGTATATTGTGGTCATTATTTAGTCTGTACAGTTTTGTCTGTAAACTAAATGTATAATGTCGTTACTTATTTATGCCTGTACTTTTGAGGGCCATTAACACCTAGTACCAGATTCCGTGTGTGTGTAAAAAATTCCTGGTCAATAAACCTGATTCTGATGGCTTATTTGTAGAATATGTTACGTATATAGTGTATGTGTCCGAAAAAAAACAAAAACATATTTATTACATTTAACCTTTACATTTAGACCAGCTCTGGTTCCAGTACCCCACACACCAGCCTCGTTTAAACGGAGCTGTAAAATAAATCGGTTTAATTTCTCTCCGCATTTATTTGTATCGGGTTCCAGAGCAGTCACGTGGTACTTTGCTAATGACGCTATGTAAGTCACCGACCACGTGATTACGACGGCTCCGCCCTCTCTTTCTCTCGCTCTCTGTGTGTGTGTGTGTGTGTGTGTGTGTGTGTGTGTGTGTGTGTGTGTGTGTGTGTGTGTGTGTGTGTGTGTGTGTGTGTGTTGTGTGTGTTTACACACCCCAGAGCGCCAGCGTACAGAGTTTCACTTCGCGGTGAGTGTATAACTCAATATTTATTAGTACTTTATTTCTTCCTGGTCACCAGCTTGTGTGTTAATCGACATTAATGTCATTATTAGAGAGTTTTTGTGCGGTTAAACTTACAGTTGTTACATACAGCATAGCTACAGTGCTAGCTGGCTAACAGGGCTGTTTATCAGCTAAGTGGCTAACTAACCGAACACGGATAAACAGTCTGAAATGTAAACTCCTGGTAATTACATTCAGTTTCACTCCATTCACATAAATGCGATAGGATAATGCTAACTTTTTAAAGCGAGTAACATCTGCTTTATGTACCTTAGAAAAGAAATAAAATTTAGAAACAGCGTAAGTTTCATCAGGAGCTTTAACTTTGAGCAGTTAGCTTCAGAGCCTGTAGCACACAGCTGCATTACTTTGGTTTTATTTTCTCTTTAAATATTTACAACTTTATTACACTTTATTTAATCAACAGATATGAACACGATTATTACTGGAAACGGAAACCATTTATTTAACACTATACATATATATATTACAGCTTATCATTGTTATTGCCTCAGTCTAATAAAATATTTTATTGATGTACACGAGCACAGTGATGATTGTGGTGTGTGTGTGTGTGTGTGTGTGTGTGTGTGTTGTGTTGTAGCAGGAGTGTGAGATGTATTATTACAGATATGAGAACGCGGAGGTCAGCTGCTGTTACAAATATCTAATGTTCAGCTACAACATCATCTTCTGGGTAACACACACACACACACACACACACCCCCTGTCTGTTTCCACCCTTTGTGTTTGTGAGATAAGAGACAGTCAGCTGCATATTGAGTTTAAGTGTGTGTGATTAAGGAAATAGACATGCAGTTCCTATTTTGAGTGTTTCGTGTCCTCACACGCCATTAGAGCTCTTAACAGGAAGTGTGTGTGTGTGTGTGTGTGTGTAAGAGTTGAATCTGCAGTATAAGGGCTGAGTTTCTCTGTGACAGGAAGTTGAATCACTGAGTTTCCAGTCGTGTGTTATTGTTAAGAAACACTGGAACTACAGACAGAGAGGTGTTTTAATGCACAGAAGAAAATTTGTGGGTTTTTTTTACTTTTCTGTTTTAGTTTGTTTCAACATTGTACAATTATCACAAATTAAATGTTACACACACTCTGAGATGAGATGTTAACAACTGTATGAGTGTGCTCTGGGATTTACACTTAACCTCCCGGTCACCACCATACAATGTCACCCAATACTCTGTGTGTGTGTATTTGTTTGTTTGTCAGCTGGCCGGAGCAGCGTTTATTGCAATTGGATTCTGGGCCTGGAGTGAGAAGGTGAGGAGCAATAATCAGCATGATAGACAGACAGACAGACAGACAGACAATAAATCGATATCTCACATATTATCACTAGTTGTGTAGAGGAGATTGGAGGTGAAGTTCATAAAGAAATGGATTAAAATGAACAGAAAACATCTGCTGATGTAAATGGCATTATTTCAGACTCTAGTTGTTAGCAGTTAGCTTAGCATCAGTGTACACTAAATTTTGTATATTTGTAGGGTATACTTTTGGACTTAACCCAGGTGACCCGTCTTCATGGATTTGACCCAGTCTGGTTGGTTCTGCTGGTCGGCATGGTAACGTTCATTCTGGGATTTGCTGGCTGTGTGGGAGCGCTGAGAGAGAACATCTGTCTGCTCCGCTTTGTAAGATTATTGTTGTTGTTGTTCTAATTTTATTATTCTGTCTATTCTAAAAAAACCTCACACTCTGCATTACACTTTACTGATCTGCTGTGATCTTATTACTGATGTTACTGTGCTGCTTGTCTTACTCTTGCATGACACACCGACCTGAACGGCCTCACACCCCTATATGATAGTAAAACAATTTGCCTGCAATTTCACACAAATGGACTGTGTGTGTGTGTGTGTGTGTGTGTGTGTGTGTGTGTGTGTGTGTGTAGTTTTCAGGTGTGATTGGCTTTATATTCTTTCTGGAGCTGACAGCAGCCGTGCTAGCGCTGGTGTTTCAGGAACCTCTGAGAAAGTGGATCAGTGACTTCTTCATAGTGAATGTGAAAGGGTACAGAGACGACATTGACCTTCAGAACCTCATCGATTCACTGCAGAGAGTGGTACACACACACACATGTTTTGTGTTAAACTCTTTTACTGCTGTAATTAAAACCAAATTAAAAGTCCAGCCCATGTCCCAGGTCTCTCTGCTCTCTCCTGTCTTCTCTGTCAGAACTCTCTGGTTCATAGATTTTATTTCCATCACCTCTGTGCCATTCCATGTCTTCTGAGCTGAGGTCTCTTTAGTACTCTAGTAATACCTTAACATTGCACATACATTTGTGAATAAACATTACTGTTTTATATTAAGCCAATATGTATTATATTAATATTATTTAAACTGATTTAAAAAAAAATAATGATCTCTGTCATGTTGAATAGCTTTTAGAATAGGGTTAGATTAGATTTTAAAGTGCCTTTATTGCTCGCATGCTTCAATGCTAATGAGACTAATCTGTAATAATTTGTGTGTGTGTATGCATGCATTTCAGAACCACTGCTGTGGAGCAGACAGTCCGAATGACTGGAACCAGAACGCTTATTTTAACTGTTCACGGACAAACCCAAGCAGAGAACGTTGTGGGGTTCCGTTCTCCTGCTGCATCAGTGACCCAGCGGTAAACACACACACACAAACACACATGCAAAAACGTATACACACACACACACACACCACTCCAGTTATTAGCCAATGGTCAGTTAATCACGTGTCAGCAGGGCAGTGTATAATATCATGCAGATTCAGGTCAAGAGCTTCAATTAGCGTTCACATCGAGAACAGAATGGGGGAAGATCTCAGTGATCTCAGAGACTTTCACCATGTTGTGGTTGTTGGTTCCAGTACAGGAATGTTACAGGTGACTTGCATTGTCACAGACTGTGGTCAGTTGAAGATTTGTTAAAGACCAGGTGATGGTTTTTTTTAGGGTCCACTTGAACCTCACATACCTGTTCTGGCACGAACAAGCACACCATGGTCCATGGGATTAAGATTTCTGCATTATTTTGTGTGCTCTGCTTCTGACACCTGATTGGTTGATTTGATAAATTACAGAATGTACAGCTGTAATAAAATGGATGTACTCTTCCTAATAGATTCAATTTATTTCAATAAACTTCATGAAAAATTAATAGAAAAAAACAAATTATATTCCTGACCAAATATTGTGTGTGTTTAGGACACAGTAGTGAACACACAGTGTGGTTATGACATCAGGGAATCTGAAGCTGCGGTAAGAGTGCGCGCGCAAACCCCCACACACACACACACACACATTACTGAGCCGTATCAGTGATATGAACGTCAGTGTTGGTGTTGTACTGATACAGAAATCAGCTCTTTCACACGTTCATTCACACACACTTTCACATACTCACACACTCTTTCATGCATTCACTCACACACTCTTTCACGCGTTCACTCACACACTCACGCATTCATTCACACACTCACATTCACTCACACACTCAGTCATGTGTACCTGCTGAACAGAACCACAACACTGCAGGAGCTTCAGAAGGAACTGTCCTTATTCTACATGCTGAATGACATTAGAGCATACACAGAGAAAATGTTCCGTACTGTCTGTGTGTAATGACAGGGTGTGTGTGTGTGTGTGTGTGTGTGTGTGTGTGCGAACAGAAGTGGTCGAGTGTGATCTATGTGAAAGGCTGCGTTGCTGCTTTAGAAGAATGGCTGCCACGTAACATCTACATTGTAGCAGGAGTCTTCATAGTCATCTCACTGTTACAGGTACACACACACACACACACACACACACACACACACACACCTTATCGTTACAAGTACACATGCACCTTACTGTTACAAGTACACTTGCATATTCTTCACTGTTACAAGTGTGTGTATGCGTGTCCACACCCTGAAATGTTACAGGCACACACACACACACACACACACACCCTATTACAGGCGAAAACACACACACCTCTTTCATTGTTACAGGTGAGCATGCACACACACAGATTTCGGTGTTTATAGTGTCAGTATGTAATGAAGTATGTGTGTGTTGTTGAGTGTGCAGTATATAATAAGGTGTGTGTGTGTGTGTGTGTGTTTCAGATGGTGGGAATTTTTCTGGCTCGGAATCTGATCAGTGACATTGAGAAAGTAAAATTTAATTATTAAACAGCAGAAACCATGAAAAGATGAGAGTCCATAACCTCCTGACCTTTTCTCATTTATTAATCTCCGCTCCTTTCACTCTGTAATTGCGTGACTGTGTCTGTGTGACACACACTGTGTGTGTGTGGAAGGACAGGGGGGTGGGGCACTTTTTTGTGTGTGTGTGTGTGTGGGGACACTGTGTGTGTGTGTGTGAGAGACACTGTGTGTGTGTGAGAGACACTTTTGTGTGTGTGAGAGACACTGTGTGTGTGTGTGAGAGACACTGTGTGTGTGTGTGAGAGACACTGTGTGTGTGTGTGAGACACTGTGTGTGTGTGTGAGACACTGTGTGTGTGTGTGAGACACTGTGTGTGTGTGTAGACAGTGTGTGTGTGGAAGGGGGGGACAGGGGGGCTTTTGTGTGGGGACAGTGTGTGACAGTGTGTGTGTGTGAGACACTGTGTGACACTGTGTGTGTGAGTGCATGAATTTTTCTATCCATATTACCTTGTGTTAAGAATTAAAGGTTTAATTTGTTCAGTTTATTGTTCATCAGTAAGGCTTTATCATTAAAGTGAAATGTGTGTGTGTGTGTGAGTGAGATGAATTTATCTCTGCAGTGCCTTTGAAGTTTGTGTGTGTGTGTGTGTGTAACGCACTCACAATGTAACAACTGTCTAATTTCACTCTCAGGTTTTAAAACTGCATTTTTAAAAATATACCAGTTTGATATTATTGCAGCGCTGCAGTTAATGTGAATATTCTTTGTTTCTTTGTTCTTGTAAGATCAGTGCAAAAAATGCTAATGGCTGCTGCAGAGAAATGTAATTATTAGTATGAAGGTGAATGTGAGTTTTTTTTGTTCTTCTTCTGCCTGAAAGCTGAACACGTGTTTCGCTGTCACGTAACCTCTCTGGAATTAATTCTGTATTCTTTCTGCATTTTTCCCCAAACTAAATGCGAGTCCAAATCCTGAGCTCGGCCACCACAGTGCTACTGAAGTAGCCTTCAAACATTTCTACACGTGGTTTAAAGCATATCTACTCAAGATCTCTGTGGGCTCCATCCATGCAGGAAGGGACTGTGTGAGAGTTATGTGCTGCTTTATAACCCTTGTATATTTACATGTGAAAGAGTTTGCTTTTTTTAACAAAGGGAAATTTCCAAATAAAATTGTTAAGATAGTAGAACCGGTAAAATCATGGTCAGTTCATACACACATTCACACACACACATAACACATTAGCTATGGATAAAGGTTTGTGTTCAGGGTTTGCATGGGTTTGTTATATCTTTGGTCTGTTTCATAAGGTGGTGTTTTTGAGCAGTGATTTAAATCAAGCTGTGAACCGGGAACGCAGACGTGGTTCAGATCAGGCTACCTGACCAAGTCCTGCCCAAATTTACACTGTGCATGTGTGATGCAAATTGGGCACCAGGTGCAGCTCATGTAACTGTAGCACATCTCCACCTGAATTGCTGCCTTGATTGAACAGAAGTTCAGGTTCACAAGGCCACCAGAAATCAACTGAAAACCTTTTTTGTGAATCCAGATACATGGTTTCTTCACAGATTTACTGTCTTATCTCTTAGAAATACTAAGCATGTAAATCAATACACATTTGACAATACAGGACATTATCATTTAACTACATTAGACTGCAGTAGAGAATAAATGACTCCAAAACTCAGGGTAATGTTTTGATAAGCCAACATGACAATGTGATCGCACCAAAAATAAGATTAATGAAGAGAGTTCCACAAACAAGAAATAATTATTGCATTCTGATGAATCCTAACCGTGAACCTCTCATCGTTCTCACGTTGGAAAAGGCCAATCATTTTTTGAACCAATCACAACTCCAAGATGAATTGCTTTCCACAGCAAGAGCGGAGAACGTCACAGTCTGCAACACTCACAATCTTTGTTTGCAGTTTTTTTCTTTATATCACAGCACCTTACCGAGCTTGTCTCTTAACGAGCACACACTCTAAAATGGTCCTGCATGCTCTATTGAAAGACAAACTGTGAAAAACTTTACATAATAAAATCTCTAAACTAGTACGTTTTAAAAACTTTTTTAATCATTGTATAATGACATTTCTGGCATTTGGCAGATACCCTTATCCAGAGCCACTTACAATTTAGCTCACTTTTTAATACAACGGAGAGTTAAGGGCCTTTCTCAGGGGCCCTGGGACTCAAACTCACTACCTTCCAATCAGTAGCCCAACCCCTTAATCACTAAGCTGCCACATCCTACAGACCTTGTAGTTGTCCAAATCTAACAAACCACTCTCGATTTTACAGAGGAAGAAATGTCTACTCCCTGTCTACTAACTTTATTCATTAATTCCACTTCCCTAATTAAGATGGGGTGGCACGTTTGCCTCACACTTCCAGGGTTGGGGGTTCGACTCCTGCCTCCGCTATGTGTGTGAGGAGTTTGCATGTTCTCCCTGTGCCTCGGGGGTTTCCTCCAGGTACTCCGGTTTCCTCCCCCGGTCCAAAGACATGCATTGTAGGTTGATTGGCATCTCTAAATTGTCTGTAGTGTGTGATTGCGTGAGTGAATGAGTGTGTGTGCGCCCTGTGATGGGTTGGCACTCCGTCCAGGGTGTATCCTGCCTTGATGCCCAGTGATGCCTGAGATGGGCACAGGCTCCCCGTGACCCGAGAATAGATCGGATAAGCGGTAGACAATGAATGAATGAATGATTAAGGGCAAGCAGGAGCATGGAAGAAGAACTGGAAAAGCTGGAACAAATATTCGCAAATAATCACTTGAGGATTTTTGAACAGACAAGGAAGCAAAACTAAACAATAATGTCCTAAACACAAAAATAGAATTGCCTGAGTTCTATAGACATTGTAGTTGTTTCAAAACCGTGGTACTATCATGGGTTTATTTTATTTTTATAGCAACCATATTAATATAGCATTATCTTGAGCAATAGCTCCACCTTGTGGCAGCCAGGACTTTGTCAGCGTTGTCTTAGTATTTTCTTTTACTGTAACACACACTACAACACACACTGCACTGTAACATACATTATAACACAGTGCAGTGCATGCTATGATGTGGGTTGTAGTCTATTATTGTGTGTTACAATCTAATTGTGTGTTGTGTGTGTGTTATTGTGTTACACTGTAGTGTGTGTTACAGTGCAGTGTGTGAGGTAGTGTGTGTTATAGTCTGTCACAGTGCAGTGTGTCTTATTGTGTGTGTTGTAGTGCAATATGTGTTATAGTCTGTGTTACACTGTAGTGTGTGTCAGTGCAGTGTGTGTTACACTGTAGTGTGTGTTGTTGTTTGTGTTACACTGTAGTGTGCATTACAGTGCAGTGTGAGATACATCAGGGCAGAAGTTTTTGTCAGCACCATTTTCTTTCCCTTCAACCCAAAAGGTAAGCTATTTTAAGTAACTAATTAAAACAATTTTTTCACGTCTTTTTTTTTCACATAATTTTTTCACGTAACTCGCGTCTCATTAGCCGTCACGCATTATGTATTAGACATCTTATATTTGCACTGATTTTGTATGTTAAGGTAAAGTGTAATTTAGGCAGTAGTATTGTGGATTTAAAGGTTTTGTTCAGTTTCAGCATGCATGACATTAGATATGTTAACTTAGTTTAGAGTAAATCCATCGAATATATAAAATAAAAGGATTGTTGTAACGTTATATGTTAGCAGAGATGTTGCTATCGGCTTACTGTTAACTCTGTTCAAACCTGCACACGGGAAGATGAAGAACACCATGTGAATTATTTATCATATTAACATTGTCCGTTTTTAATGATCAAATTATGGGCAATTATAATTCAGCTGGAACGGAATTATAGAAATCTGTAAGTAGGTAAATTGTGTCATATTTTTTATTGTAATTTGAGTACTTGTATGACTGATTTTGGTGTAAGTGAAACAAGTATTTGTGCAATTTTTTTTTATCTTGTTAATTTACTTTACCTTATTCTTTATATCTGTCATGTAGAATCTGCATGTGGTCATACGATGCTCATAGAAGTAATTAGGACCATTTTCATCAAAGTCATGTCCTTTTTCATTAACTTGCATATCTTGCTTATCTTTTTCAGCCTTTTTAAAAAATTTGGTGTCTTAGCTGTAGCTGAGGGAGTGAAGGCTGTAGCTGAATCAGCCACTGAGGTGGACGATGATGTTTTTGAGGAAGTAGTTAAGGATCCCTCAGTTGGATTTCTCACTATCAATCTTGGTTACTTGCTAAAAAAATCTGAAAATGCAGATGTTTTTTCCTCACATTAATGTATATCCAACAAGATGTGGAATCTGCCTCTCCACAAGCCTCTCCTGTGCAGTCGGATCTGTCCCTCTGATTGTCCATTCACTCCAATGACTCACAGGATACAGTCATTACTTCCAGCAAATGGATGAGGCTAGAGGTAGAAGCTAAATGGGTGTGGATTAAGTTTTTAGCACTTAATTTGATTAGGGGTTACTCTTAAAATATGTTAAACATGTTCCTTTTTTAACACTGCTAGTGCTCAGCGCTATCTCCTGACCATGGGAGCTCAGAATAAGTCAGAAACACAAAATGTCCACTTTCATTCAGATGACTGTACAACATGGATGTTGGCCAATTGAAAGCAAGTTCTTGTGTTGCAGAGGTTGGAGTAAGGCAGCTTAGCTATTTGCCTTGATGAAGTGTTTTGTTTGTCATACTGAGTTAAATGGTTTAGAAATTCTTGCTAAGCACTTTAGATTAGTTCATGGGAAAAATCTTCACCTTAAATGTGCAGAGTCAGGCTGTGGTTTGGTGTTTGGTAGTTTATCATGCTTTAGGAAACATCTGTATTGTTAAAGTCAAGTTAGAGCAGTGTGGATATGTGTGTGTCTGCTGTTGTACAGTTAAACATTGCTGTATTAATTCAGTCTGCTATAAATAGTTTTGTTTCATCTATGGAGGAAATGTTTTTGAGACTCATAGTCAGGTCAAGGATGCAGCTTTGCTCCGTCTGTCGTCACAGGACATCAGTACTAAAAGTAACAAAGAAAATTCATTTATACTGTTAAATTCTGAAGCCAAAAGAAAGAGATTCTTTTAGAAAAATGGGGAACTGTTGAACCAGGGAAATAGTGCTTGGCACAAGATTTCTCAGCAGGTGAAATAAAATGACAAACTTTTGATCAAGTTGTTTTAACTGAGATTTTCTTATTTATTTTCCATTTTACAAACTCCAAATGCAATTTTAAAAAGATCTTTCTGATTTGTTTAAACTCAGACATGTTCCCAAAGAAGGTTATGTTGATTTAAGTGACACAGTATATTTTAAAAGTAATCTTTTTGTAATCTCTATGTAATATTTTTTGAAGTATTTTATACTAAAGCTATTTTATCATGATTTTAAGACAGCTGATCCTTTGGGTCCCCGAAAGTGTGTACACAAATTGGGTGCAATCTATTTTGCATTAAATAAACCCTTTTTTCCTCTTCATTGGTGAATATTCATTTACGTGTCCTCTTTCATGCACAGGACATTAGACGTTAAGGTTTTAATTCTATAATCCAGCGTCTTGTTAATAATGTGAAAGTGCTTGAGGTTGAAGGGATTAAGACTCCAGCATCTGGAACTTGTATTAGGGTACTATTGTTCAAGTCACTGGCATTAATCTTGGCTTGCACAGCTCGTTTGTGCTCCTGGAGTGATTTGGGGCTTGATATTCTTGTGTCCTTGAGAAAGATCACTTTCAATCTGTGTTTTGTGAAGAGACTCCCAGAGACTGTACTGAGAACAACTGAGATCCATAACCTGCACTGTGAAACCACCATTGATTCTATATTACCTCATGATTATGGTGTTGAGTGTTTGTTAAACTCACTGAAATATTTCAACAAAGGCAACAATTTTTCAAGAAATATACAACATTCTAGAAGGAGTTACTCAGAGATAAAACAATCATTTATTCAAAAAATAATCTTTTAGTACTGATGATCTTGATTGTTCTTTATTCTGAGAACAGGACAGGTCATACCTCAGTGATCTAACTTGGTTTGTTTAACTACCAATTTAAAATGTCTATCTTATTCATTCATTCATTGTCTTCTGCTTATCCGGAGCCGGGTCGCGCAGGGATGCCCAGACCTCCCTCTCCCCAGACACTTCCTCCAGCTCTTCCGGAGGGACCCTGAGGCGTTCCCAGGCCAGCCGAGAGACATAGTCTCTCCAGCATGTCCTGGGTCCTCCCCGGGGCCTCTTCCCAGGGAGACGTCCCGGAGGCCTCCGAAACAGATGCCCGAGCCACCTCAACTGCCCCCTTTCGATGTGGAGGAGCAGCGGCTCTACTCCGAGCTCCTCCCGTGGTGACAGAGCTCCTTACCCTATCTCTAAGGGAGCGCCCCGCCACCCTACGGAGGAAGCTCATTTCGGCCGCTTGTATCCGGGATCTTACCCTTTCGGTCATGACCCAGAGCTCATGACCATAGGTGAGAGTAGGAACGTAGATTGACTGGTAAATTGAGAGCTTCGCCTTCCGGCTCAGCTCCTTCTTCACCACAACAGACCGGTACATAGACCACATTACTGCTGTCGCTGCACCAATCCGTCTGTCAATCTCACGATCCATCCTTCCCTCACTCGTAAACAAGACCCCAAGATACTTAAACTCCTCCACTTGAGGAAGGACCTCCCCTCCAACCTGGAGGGTGCAAGCCAACTTTTTCCAGTCGAGAACCATGGCCTCCGATTTGGAGGTGCTGACCCTTATCCCAGCCGCTTCACACTCAGCTGCAAAACGCCACAGTGCATGCTGTAAGTCCAGGCTTGAAGGAGCCAACAGGACATCATCTGCAAAAATCAGCGATGAAATCCTGTGGTCCTCAAACCGGACTCCCTCCAGCCCCTGGCTGCGCCTAGCAATTCTGTTCATAAAAACAATGAACAGAACTGGTGACAAAGGACAGCCATGTTGGAGTCCAACATGCACTGGGAACAGATCTGACTTACAGCTGGCAATGCGAACCAAGCTCCTGCTCCGCTTATATAGAGACCGAACAGCTCCTAACAGAGGGCCATGGACCCCGTACTCCCAGAGCACCTCCCACAGAATGCCACGAGGGACACGGTCAAAATCCACAAAACACATGTGGACTGGTTGGGCAAACTCCCACGAACCCTCGAGCCCCCTGTGGAGGGTATAGAGCTGGTCCAGTGTTCCACGACTAGGTCGAAAACCGCATTGTTCCTCCTGTATCCGAGGTTCGACTAACGGTCGGACTCTCCTGGAGTCACCCAGGTCACCCAGTCCAGAGGCACTGTCCCTGACCGCCACGCTATGTTCCAGAGATGTGTCAGCCAAGACAGTCCCACAACATCCAGAGACTTAAGGTACTCCGGGCGAATCTCATCCACCCCGGCTGCAGTTCACTTGGCCTGCCGGTATGCCTCAGCTGCCTCCGGAGTCCCCCGAGCCAACCAAGCTTGATAGGACTCCTTCTTCAGCTTGACGGCATCCCTTACTTCCAGTGTCCACCACTGTGTCCGGGGATTGCTGCCGCGAGCGGCACCAGAGACCTTACGGCCACAGCTCCGGATGGCTGCGTCAAACAATGGAGGAGGAGAACATGGTCCACTCAGACTCAATGTCCCCAACCTCCCTCGGGATCTGGTTGAATCTCTCCCGGAGGTGGGAGTTGAAGACCCCCCTAACGGAGTGATCAGCAAGACGTTCCCAACAGATCCTCACAATACGTTTGGGCCTGCCAAGTCTGTCCGGCATCCTCCTCCGTAAGCGGATCCAACTCACCACCAGGTGGTGATTGGTTGACAGCTCCGCCCCTCTCTTCACCCAAGTGTCCAAGACATGCGGCCGAAGGTTAGATGACACGACCACAAGGTCGATCATTGATCTCCGGCCTAGGGTGTCCTGGTACCACGTGTACTGATGGGCACCCTTATGCTTGAACATGGTGTTCGTTATGGATAAGCTGTGACTAGCACAGAAGTCCAGCAACAGGACACCGCTCGAGTTCAGATCCTCCCAATCACGCCCCTCCAGGTATCACTGTCGTTGCCCACATGGGCGTTGAAGTCCCCCAGCAAAACTATGGAGTCCCCAGTCGGAGCACCTTCCAGCACCCCTCGCAGGGTCTCCAAGAAGGTTGGGTACTCCACACTGCCGTTCGGCCCATAAGCCGAAAGAACAGCGAGACACCTATCCCCGGCCTGAAGGCGCAGGGAAACAAGCCTCTCGTTTACCGGGGAAAACTCCAGCACATGGCGGCTGAGCTGAGGGGCTATAAGCAAGCCCACCCCAGCCCGACGCCTCTCACCCTGGGGCACTCCAGAGAAGAAGAGGGTCCAACCTCTCTCAAGGAGTTGGGTTCCAGAGCCCAGGCTGTGCGTGGAGGCAAGCCCGACTATCTCTAGTCGGTACCGCTCAACCTCCCTCACCAGCTCAGGCTCCTTCCCCCCCAATGAAGTGACATTCCATGCCCCAAAAGCCAGATTCTTTGTCCAGGGTTTGGGTCGTCGGGGCCCCTGCCCATGACTGCTACCCAAAACACACTGCACCGGACCCTTATGCTCCTTCCTGCGGGTGGTGGGCCTAAATTCCATAAAGGTTTTGAACCGCTCTTAGTCTGACCCGTCACCTAGAACCCGTTTGCCTTGGGAGACCCTACCAGGAGCACTAGGCCCCTGACAACATGGCTCCTTGGTTCACAGCAAAACGATTTGGCTTAGTACAATTTAATGTTTCTTTAAACCTTACATATCCCATTTTTAAAATGTAAAGTAATATAAAACCTCCAGACAGTCCTATCCAACCCTAACCCTAGGTGTATGTAGATTAACCGTGCTTTCAGAAAGAGCGTCTGGTTTAACTGCAGTTAATGACACCAGCTGCTTTCCATCGCCCTAATGAGAGCTTCTGCTGCTTCTACAAGACCAAATGTAACCAAAGGTAAGTTTTAGAGTTTAGTTTTCTTTATAGGTTTGGGTTTTTATTTCTGTTTTAATACGTTATTTATTAAACAATATTAAGGTGATTGCTATGCTAGCAGACTTTAATAGCCAGCTGAGTTAGCGCACGCCCTTACTAATCAAGCACATTAGTCTATTAGTCAACTAATCAAGTCCGATAAGTTAAAACGGAGCTAATAAATTAAATTGGCTTTGGTGGTTGGCATGTCAAGTGAATGTTTAGTTGTGTGTGTTTGTGTTAAGTTGTGTGTGTATACATGTATTTAGCTTCACCACGCAGTCGAATAGTTAGTTGATGAATAGAAAGGTTAGGTTTCCGAAGAATTCACAGCTCATTAGTTGTAGAATTTTTAATGACTTTTCGTGTGATGCGCCTCAATGCTTTTAACCTGCTGTGAGCACTTCAGCTGAGTTCTGTTCAGTCTCTACAATGGTCTTTATTCGACAGAGATATTAACATGAACAGATATTTTCTGTATTTTCTTAATCAGGAATAATTGGCACTTAAAATCTTATAAAACTCATATATTGACATTTTCTTGTAGAGATAAAATGCCACAAAACACAAACGAAACCTAGAGGTGAAATCCGTCAGTTCAGAGAAAGTTGCGTTTCAGTACAGTGTACAGATAATGATCACTGTTATTTTATTTATTTATTTATTTATTTTGCTTAATCATTTACACATGCTTTTATGTTTAAAATGAAATCAGAATCACAAAACAATGAGTATTTTAATCACTATTGTGTTATTAAGATGTCTGATTAAAGAGTTGAACTTTTTTTTAAAATTATTATTTATTTATTTATTTTTTAACACAGGCTGTGGTGTCTTTGCTCTAGCTTCATTTTCCAAAGGTGATTTTGTGGCTGTGTAAAGGGGAGAAATGACAGATTCTTCTTCTTTGAGACTTGGTGAAAGCTAACACAATGCACACGCCTTTGGCAGCAACACACACGCTATCTATAACACACACCCTGTCCTGAGACACAGAGATGGGGTGAAAGAGTGAGGGATGGGGTGAAAGTAAGAGTGAAGGTGTAAGTGAAGGACAGGACATTTAATACAATGGATAGATGGATAAATGGCAAAGTTCACTGCAGACAGATGACCAGTAGAGAGACACATAGCACAGATAAATGGATGGAGCAAAGGATGGGCTGGAGAAGAGTAAGTGATTTAGAGGAGATAAAGAAGTGTGTGTGTGTGTGTACTGATGTTTACTGTTAAAATGTTTTACCTTTAATTTACAGTGACCAAAGTGTTAACACTGCTGACACACATCATTATAGAGTAAACAACTTCCTGTTACTGAAACACACTGCTGTCATTAGACACCTGGGAGAGAGAGAGAGGTCTTTACTTTAGTGGTTCTTAAGTAAACCAGATTAATATGAAAAACACACACACACACACACACACACACAGGAACTGTATCAGGATGAAATGTAGGTTAGAAAGGTAACAAATGCCATCAGGACACACAACACATCACAGTTAGCTTCACAGTTAGCATTTTTAGCTGACAAACCTGAGGAATTTTGTGTGTGTGGAATGTGAACAGAGACAGATAATAAACCTGCTTTATTATCTCTAAAGTCACTGATGTCCTTAAAGCCACATTACATCTAATCTGATTCTGCTCCTGTCACTCGGCCTGGAAACTGATGGCTGAGCTCACATTTAAATATGGTGATATTGTATTTTAAAGGTGCTGACACAAACACAATTCAACATTCCTTCATGCAGCACAATAAACCTGATGACAACTTCCTGTTCAGTGTGTTCCACTTTCTCTCAGCTTGTTTACTCATCTGATGCTGAAATTTAAAAATCTGTATTTTCCCACTCCACAAAACAAATGTGTTCAAGCTCAAGATCAGAATTAATTGTAACTGAGACACACCCCTGTTTTAGACAAACTCCACCCTCTGCATGTGTAACCCTCAGGTAACTTCTGAACTTCTGAGCTTTAGTGTGTAATTATGTCTGAGTTCTGAGGGGCGTCAGTTCAGTATTAAACCCTCACTTAAACCCTGACTTTGAACAGCAGCACAGGTGGTGGTCAGCAAGGGGTCAGGGAGAGTTGGAAATGGAGAAATTACAGCATAATAAAGACACTAAAAATACCAAAGACATGGAGAACAGCACAATAATATATATATATATATATATATATATATATATATATATATATATATATATATATATATATATATATATATATACAGAAGTGAGCCTAACAGCTGGCTAGAAAACCGTGGTGCACTAAACACACATCTAGATACGGCTTAGAGCATGTTTAGGTTTAATGTTTAAATAGAATTTATTACTACTGTTGTTGTTGATGTTATAAATAATTATAATATTGGGCAAGTCCTTAAAGTATTTATTTTTTTACCTGTAAGGAGCCCAGGTGATAGACATGTTAAATGCTGTAGATCTGATTAAACAGAACTATTTTGTTAGTAGTAGACAGCAGTGTCATATTATGTGATATTATATTATATGAAAGTCTTTCATACGACATGATTACAGAATGAAGATGGATCCTCACAGTGCTTTCTGTGGAACATTAACAGGGATAATAATTTGAGACGGCAGAGCTGGAGTTCTAACATCACACAGGAAAGTTGTGTCAAACTGCTACACACACACACACACACATTTAAAACAAGAGTTTCATACACACAGGCATGATAAAGCTTCTAAACATACCAGAAGAATCTGTGTTCTGAGTTAATACGTCGCAGTGAAAGGTAATGTAATTGAAATTTGAATTTAAAACATGAGCAGGTCTCTCTTTGTCCACTTGGGGGTGATATAGAGCAGTAAACTCTGAACTACAAAGACGTAATTCTTCATTCACCAAAAAACTTTGGTTGTTTTGTAAGTTGTTATTTTAAAAGACAAAGACACTACAAGCCATCAAACTCACCAATACCTTCTACAAATTTTACCATCCTGGCTGGGGTTTGAACCAGCAAACTCTCAATCCATAGGGTTAGGGTAATAGGATAAAAACCATGATCGGTCATTTTGAGGATCTCAGCTGGGTTTGCTTCAGGGATAGGATTCAGAGTTAGCCTCAGGGTTAGGATTAGCATCTGTGCTAGGGTTAGGGTTTAGGATTAGAGAGATGAGATTTTATGGTTTGGGTTTAAAGTTGGGGTTTAGGGTTGTGATTAAGCAATGCTACCGCTCTTGCAAAAGAGGTGAGCCACTGGACTGAGTGGGTCACAACCTCTGTTATTGCTGCTCATATGTGTTTTTGGCTAAATGTGTGGCCTATCCTACTGATTAAGGTTGTTTTTTATTTGTTTTATTTATTTATTTATTTATTCAAAGAGTTTTTGCTAAATTTCAGGACACATCATCAGTAGTGCTCCTCAGATTCTCTGGGTGTTTCGGCCTTTCGTCACTAAACACCCTCCTCTGAGGCGGCCAGCCGCAGGTCGATCACTCCTCGGCTTGTGTCCCATGTCCAATCAAAAAAGTGATTCATTTGGTTTGAATACTAATTAGTTAGCTGCTATAAATTAGGTCACCTTAAAATCTGTTGGATAATGCTGTTATAAGCCTAATTCTATACTTTTAAGCCTATTGATTGACCGATCATATATTGTGTTGTGCACGGCAAAAAAAACGGGATGTCGATAGCTAGAACGGTTCCCGAGATATTAATGTTTAAAGTTGTCATTTGTCAGTCATTTGTCAGTTGTCAGGGCTAGCGTTAGCATCTGAGCTAAAGTAGAGTTTATGGATGTTAGAGTTAGGGTTAGGGTTAGTGTTAGAGTAGCGTTAGCATGTTAGTATTAGCATGCAGGCCAAGGTGGGGGTAAAGATTGAAGTTAGGGTTAGTGTTAGCATGTTAGCATTAGCATGTTAGCATGTAGGCTAGAGTAGCAGAAAAGGTTGAAATTAGGGTTTTAGGGGGTTAGTGTTAGCATGTTAGCATTAGCATGTTAGCATGTAGGCTAAAGTAGCAGAAAAGGTTGAAATTAGGGTTTTAGGGTGTTAGGGTTAGTGT
>JAUCMX010000001.1:35957306-36048157 GCA_033459395.1 Hemibagrus guttatus | reverse complement strand
GGGCTGATCCTGGTTAGTATTTGGGGAGGGGGGACTACTTGGGAACAGCAAGTGGTGTAACTGAGATTTTTGTTGTTTTAATATGGGGCAGAGAATCCTCAATTTTTTATTAAAAAATTTTTTTTTGTTGTCCTTTTTTTTGGGATTTAAAATTTAGAGTCTGTGCTTGTGCTTCCTTTACTCCCTAGGGAGCTAAGTTGAGAAATTTCTAACCTAACCCTAACCCTAACCCTAAACATAACTGTTAGTTTAAATCCTAATTTTTAGAACTCTAAACCTAAACTTTAACCCTAAACATAACCATAGGCGTCCTAGGAGGTTGGAACCCTAATTTAAAATGACCCCAAACCCTAAATCCCGAAAGCCCTAACTTTAATCTTAATCCTAATCTGGGTATTAGGGCTCATGGAGGGACTTTTACCCCAGTCTACCCTAAAACATGATTTCTAGTCTTTAAACCTAAATAGGCGATATTTTTTCTAATGTCATGATGGGGGTGGCTGAAAATGAGGCCTGCGTGGCTGGCCCGTGCCCAACGTGGTTTCTGGGTCATTCGCGGAGCGGCGGTCTTTTCCCCTAACCTAACTTTTATCCTGATCCAAAATTTAATATTTTTGATCCCAATCCTAACACCAACCCTAATCCTAACCTCTAATCCTAACCTTAACCTTAGTCCCTATCCCTACACTAATTCTTATCCTAATCTTAACCCTTTAATATGTGTATTCTCTAATTTTATCTTCCACCCTAATCTCCATTCTAATCCCAATTTTTATCTTGACCCTCATTCCTATTTCAATTTTAACTCCTATTCTATTTAATCCTATTTGTTGATCTTAACCTCTATCCTTATTTTAGATCTATTCTTATCTTGATTTTAAATCTTTATGATGATGGTGAGCCTCATTTAGATCCCAACCCCTATTTTGAAACTTTTTTTTAATCATGATCTAAACCCCTAACCTGGTTTTAATTCTTATCCTAACCTTTGTTTTATACTTATGGCCATGCCACCCTGAGACTGCCTGATTTTGGAAGCTAAGCAGCATCGGTCCTGGTTAGTATTTGGATGGGGGATCGCTTGGGAATATCAGGTGGTGTAACCCAAAGTTGTTTTTTATAAAATTTCTCAAATTTTATCCTGAGGTCAATTCTTATCTTAGTCCCATTTTTTTCTACTTTAGCTTTATTTAAATAAAGAATTTTTATGATTTTAACTTCTATCCTTATTTTAAACTTCCTTCTATTCTGGTTCTAATTCTTATCCTGACTTTGACCCTTATTTAGACCCCAACCCCTATTCTGAACTTGCAGTTCTATCAGGATCTAAACCCCTGTCATGGCCTTAATTTTTATTTTTATCTTAATTTTAGGGTGCTGGTCGTACTGCCCTGAGAATACTCGATCCTGTCCAATCTGGTTTGATCTCATAAGCTAAGCAAGGTTGATCTTGGTTAGTATTAGGAGGGGAGACTGCTTGGGAATATTAAGTGTTCTAACCAAAATTTTTTTTTTTTTTTTTTTTAAATAGTGTTTTAATATGGGGCAGAGAATCCTTAAGGTTTTTTTGGTTTTCTTTATTGTTTTTTTTGGGATTTATAATTCAGAGTCTGTGCCTGTGCTTCCTTTACTTCCTTGGGAGTATTAGTTGAGAATTTTCTAACCTAACCCTAACCCTAACCCGAGCTCCCTGTTTTCTGAGGAGATGGAACTGAAAAGTTCAGTGTGCATGAGTGGGAGGATTTAATGTACACTTGCCTGCAGAAAAAAATCAGAAAGCAAAACAAACTGCGAAGAAGCTGTAGGATCATGTCTTCTGTATTTATGGTTTCCCAACACGCATTCATACAGACCAAGGGCCCAACTTTGAAAGTACCCTTGTCGCAGAACTGCTTAAGCTGGCAGGTGTTGAGAAGTCGCACACTACAGCGTACCACCCCATTGGGAATTGTGGGTTAGAGAGGTTCAATCGGACTTTGGGTAGTATGCTTCGATCCCTGTGTTATAAAAAATCATAACAAATTTGAAGGAGGGGGGGCACAAACGTGATTTTGAAAAGTGGGAATTATGCGTCCCCCTGTCCCCAGTGGGAATTATGCCCCTGGGCTCAGCAGTAAACGTTCAAAAAGTAATCTTATGGAAAGGAACACAGATGTTTGACAAGGGATTTGTAAAATTTAATAACTTTACTGTTGTGTGTGTGTTTCATCAAATAGATTTCTCATAGTATTTGTTGTTTTCATTGTACAGGGTTGTTGTCGTTTGTGTGTTGAGCGGTACCGTACATGGCACACCCCATATCTCCCATCTCATCCCTACGGTCCATCTCCAGTTCGAGGGGCTCACGGATCTACATCCCCAATCAATCTCCATTATGACTGAGTCACAGAGTGTGAGAACTGTTGTTGTTGTTGTTATTGTTGTTGTTGTTGTTGTTTTCTGCTCAGACATGTCACTTGTGTTGCATGTTGTAGTAAGCAATATTTTTTATCCATAAATCTCGCAGGTTGTTCCACCTGTTCTGTTTCAGTGTTTCTAAACCCCTTTCTCTTTTTGTGTATACAAGAAGATAAACATCTGATTAAATATCTGATCCGCAGCAGCTTTTCACTCTGTATGAAAGGTTCGCCTAACACTATTCATTTTTTGAATGATCTTTTAGTGAGAGTTACTGAGTTGTTGGTCTTCTGTCCTACCATATAATTAAACCTCTAATATTGCTCTCCATCATTTAGACTTACATGCTCAAAGGACACAATAAATATTTAGGTCTGTTAACATTTAGACAGAATAACAGCATTTTATTTAGACATTAAAATATTTCCCCTGATGAGTTCACTAGAGAAGTGTGAAATAAAAATGTGCTTATTAGCGGTGGAACGGTTCATGAAAAAAACCCGAACCGTTCAATTTGCCTGTCACGGTTGTTCGAGACACACGTGTATTGTTCTGGTCCGGCCACACTCAGCGCAGCGTGTTTTTTATCATTTGGAAACAGGTGAATATTAGGAGTGTTAGGAGTGTCGAATGCAGAGTTTTTGGAGGAGGCACCGACAGAATAGTTTTAGTGTACTGTATGATGGCGGCAGTAAGAAAGTGGTGGATAAAACCGTGACAGTTTGCAAGCACTGTATAACATGTGTTGCTTATGCTAATGGAAACACTTCCAATATGTTAGCTCATCTGCGGAGACATCACCCCAGTGTGACAACTGACAGCGAAAGAAAGAAAACGCTGTGTAGGAAAGAACAACTTCTACTACCCGAAGCATTAAAGCATTTTAATATCTTTCTCTCTCTCTCTCTCTGTCTGTCTTTCTCTGTCGAGCTATACATCCCACTCCCGAGCTCTCAGTGTTCAGAGTTTCCAGTGTGACCACTGGCTCTACCCCTGGTCAGAGTCTCGTCACTTGGTGGTGCTCACTGATGCTGTGGATGGATCTGTGTGGACAGCCTGTGACCAGGAGACAGCCATGGACAGCGCCACTTGGGGACTATAACACCATCACAGATCTGCTGTTACATCTGTCAGCTTTGACATCAAGGAATTAGTGTCTATAATGAACTTAGAAACTACATTGACCTAATAGTTCCTCATGAGCCTTTGGTTGCTGTTGTAGAAAGGACACTATTTACATTTACATTATTTACTGTCCAGGGTCACCCAAATGAGGATGGGTTCCCTTCTGAGTCTGGTTCCTCTCAAGGTTTCTTCCTCATATCATCACAGGGAGTTTTTCCTTGCCACAGTCGCCGCAGGCTTGCTCAGTAGGGATAAATAGGGATAAAATAATTTAATAATTTAATGATTGTTTTTTTCCCTCTACTTTCTGTTTCTCTATTTTTATAAAGCTGCTTTGAGACAATGTCCATTGTAAAAGGCGCTATACAAATTAATTGAATTGAATTGATTTAAAGCACCCGCTCAGTGAAAAGTCACACAGGGTTAAAGCTATAACAAGAGCACTGTCTCTGTTTATAGCGAAAGTTATACAGCCTTATGCCGAATATGATTAAAGTACTCGAGCCGTGGTATAATATTCCCTCCCGCAAACACTTCAGCATGGTGTTTACAGCAGGGGACACTGTCACTGCAACTAGGTCTCGTCTCTCAGCAGAAAACATGGACATACTAATCCTCTTGCAATAGAACATGAAAGTAGAATGAACAGAGCAATGTTGTTTTGAAACAGTGCAGTGTGTGTTAGTTTTATTTATGCAGTATTTTATATTTAAGGGCAAATAATTCGTTATTTAATTTATTTACATTACATAACACAGTGGCACATTGACTTGTGATACAAAATCCAGCAATATTTATTTGTTTGGTGTTCTTTCAAATACTGCACTTTTATTTCAAGTGGTTGAGTTTCTTTTAAAGAAAGGAAAGTATTATGCTGGTTGATCTTATGTTTCTTTTTATGTTGGTGGCCTTTGCCTAAACATCACCATAAAATTCTACAGTTTTAGGTTATTTTTATTCATTTAAAGATTCATTTTTTGTAAGAGCCACCACAAAGTTATCACTGTAATAAATGTAGGCACTGACAGTGACAAGAAAGCCTATTCTTTAAATTTGACAAGAAGTCTTTTTGTTCTCAGCTACAATTTGTTTAAGGCCAACAGTTGCAAACTTTTTTTTTTTTACAAATAAATTAAGTCTGTTGAAATGAACATCTCCCCTCTTGCTGTATCAGAATCTCACAGATTTAATTTATGATGGTCAGTGTCAATAATGTGTTTATTCCTAAGATCAAGCTGCCTCATTCTTTCAGTTTTTTGAGACTTTACATGACTTTGACAATAACTTATTTTTTAAATACTGTAAATGGTAGATTATACAGGTATGTATTTTATGCTGATGTATGGTATGTCTAAAGTGTTAAAAAAGGAAAACATTAATAAAATGTTAACAAAAAGGGAAAACATTAACAATGTACACAGAATCTAACCGAAAACCGTGACCACAGAGCCGTGATACAAACCGAACAGAGGAATTTGTGAACCATTCCACCTCTAGTGCTTATAGGGTTTGTAAGGTTTCTATGGAATATAACACTATTTAAAAAAGATATTAAAATAATTACAACGATAATTATTTTAGCCAAAACCTATCCTTCGAGCAAAATAGTGTGCTATTTTTTAACCTTCCATACAACTTATTTATTTAGAAAAAAGTGGTTTTAGTAAACAGTAAAGTGTGTGAGCTTTAGCTTCACTCAAATTTCTGTCTATAACAGCCATGTTAGATAAAGTGAATATCACTGCAAATTTCAGTAAAAGCCAGCAGTTTATTTCACAAACAATAAAACACTACTTTGGAACAGTCTTCCTGACAGTGTTCGGGGATCAGACACAGTCTCCCAGTTCAAACGTAGACTAAAGACATATCTCTTTAGCCAGGCATACACCTAATAAATCCCATAACTTTGTACTCCAATACATCTGAGTAAATGCACATCTAGTGCCTGCTAATACTATGAATAGCAGCTACACTAATTCCTTTCCATTTGTTTCCCTTCTTCTACCCATCCCCGAGACACACAGAGATTGTGCCAGCTCCGGTGGCATCCAGAGATGGACCAGCTCCAGCTGGGTTCTGCTTTCTGAGGTCTGGAGTATTCAAAGCAGCACTGCCAACCCTATACATAACACATAACATTCTACACATGCTGTATCTGCATCACACAACTAATGCAGAAAGGACATTGTTCATATCACACTCTCCGAGGTCACCCAGATGAGGATGGGTTCCCTTTTGAGTCCGGTTCCTCTCAAGGTTTCTTCCTAATACCATCTAAGGGAGTTTTTCCTTGCCAGAGTCGCCTGAGTCACCTCAGGCTCGCTCACTAGGGAAAATTTTGTCTAACATCTAGGACTGTTTGTTTGTATGTTTATTGTTTCTTATGTTCTGTAAAGCTGCTTTGAGACAATGCTCTTTGTTAAAAGCGCTATACAAATAAAATTGAATTGAATTGAATTGAACTAAATTTAAATAAATACACCGTGATTTTCTGAGAAGTTTTTTGTCAGAATTGGTCTTCTGTGTAATTCATAAGGAGTTATGGAATTAAATCTAGTTGCTTTTTTATTGTTTGCTCAATGTTTAATTCAGTTATATAACATTTTATATTAACTTATATCTGCTGTTTACTGAGATTTGAAATGTTTGGCCCAGTGTCATTTCAGTCTGAATGGATTTAACTCGTGCTTCGTGTTGAACAGACAACACCACTGCCCAGAGATGATCCAGTAATCATCCTCGAGAGCCACCAGGTGAGATCCACGATGAGAAAGATCGACATCACCAAAGCAGCAGGACCAGACAGCGTGCCAGGCCATACACTGAAGTCATGTGCTGACCGGCTAGCAGGGGTGTTTACCAATATATTCAACCCGTCCCTGCAACATGCTCTAGTCCCCACATGTCGCAAAACCACCACCATTTTCCCTGTACCCAAGAAACAACAGGTCAGGTGTCTTAAAGACTATCGTCCAGTCACCCTGACACCGATTATCATGAAGTGCTTTGAGAGGCTGGTTCTCCCCCACATCAAGGCCAGCATCCTTACTGATCTGGACAGCCACCAGTTTGCCTACCGTGGGAACAGATCAATGGAAGATGCAATCTCAACCTCACTCCACACAAGTCTGTCCCACCTGGAGCATCCCAACACTTACGTCAAGATGTTATTTGTTGACTTTACTTCAGCATTTAACACAATAGTGCCCCACAAACAGACCACAGAATGTCAGAGTGAGAAACCACACATCAGCCACTATCACCCTGAACACAGGAGCACCACAGGAATGCGTCCTCAGCCCAGCCCTTTTCATCCTATTCACACGACTGCAAAACCATCCACTCCTCTAATACCATAGTTAAGTTTGCCGATGACACCACTGTAGTGGGACTGATAGTAGTCAGTGGGAGTGTAGTGGGAACGACGAGACACACACTACAGCGAGGAGGTTCAACATTTGGTTGAATTGTGTGTGGAGAGTGACCTGGTTCTGAATACCACTTAAACAAATGATATCGTTGTGGACTACATGAGAACCCAAAAAATGACACCTCCCCCTCTCCATCTCAAAGTCAAGTCAAAGAAGCTTTGTCATGTCAACCAAATATAGCTGGTGCAGTACATGGTGAAATGAAACAACGTTCCTCCTCGACCAGGAGGTGTGCTACACATAACAAAAACAAAACACAGGGTGCCGCAGACAAACATGAAGCTAAACTAAGGTGCAGAATTTTTAAACTAAACATACAACATAAGTGCAGGGAATGACAAGACAGTGCAGACAAACAAGACACAACACCGATTGTATGCAAAAAAAGAACAGTATAGTACAGTGAGTGCAAAGAACGGTGTTGTGCAGTAAGTGCAAGAGTAGCAGCAGAGGTAGTTAACACAGATATAGTATCCCAAGTTATGGTACAAATATTAAAGTGACGTGTGCATGTAAACAATATCAGGTGTGTATGTGAGTTCTGATCAGTGCAGTTCAGTACAGAGTGTGTGTGTGTGTGTGTGTGTGTGTGTGTGTGTGTGTGTTCCTCTGTCCCCATGTTCCTCTGTTTAGTTCAGTTCTCTGTTGAGACACCTGATTGCCTGAGGGAAGAAGCTGTTCAACAGTCTGGTTGTGAGGGCCCGAATGCTACGGTACCTCTTTCCAGATGGCAGGAGGGTGAAGAGTGTGTGTGAGGGGTGTGAGGGGCGTGTGGGGTCATCCACAATGCTGTTGGCTTTGTGGATGCAGCATGTGGAGTAAATGTCCATAATAAAAGGGAAGAGAGACCCTGATGATCTTCTCGGCTGTCTTCACTATCCGCTGCAGGGTCTTGCGATCCGACACAGTGCAATTCCCGAACCAGGCAGTGATGCAGCTGCTCAGGATGCTCTCGATGGTCTCTCTGTAGAAGGTGGTCAGGATGAGATGTGGAAGATGAGCTTTCCTCAGCCTTAGCAGGAAGTAGAGACGCTGCTGGGCTTTCCTGGTGATGGAGCCAGTGTTGAGCGACCAGGTGAGGTCCTCCGCCAGGTGAACACCGAGGAATTTGGTCCTCTTGACAATCTTCATGGTGGACCCGTTGATGTTCAGTGGGGAATGGTCACTCTGTGCTCTCCTGAAGTCAACAACCATTTCTTTCGTTTTCTCCACATTCAGAGACAGGTTGTTGTCTTTACACCAGGCTGTTAGCCGCTGCACCTCTTCTCTGTATGCTGACTCGTCGTTCTTGCTGATGAGACCCACCACGGTCGGGTCATCGGCAAACTTAATGATGTGGTTGGAGCTGTGCATCGCTGCAGAGTCGTGAGTCAGCAGGGTGAACAGCAGAGGACTGAGCACGCAGCCCTGAGGAGCTCCAGTGTTCAGTGTGGTGGCCCTGGAGGTGCTGTTCCCGATCCGGACTGACTGAGGTCTCCCAGTCAGGAAGTCCAGGATCCAGTTGCGGCGGGAGGTGTTGATGCCCAGCAGGCTCAGCTTCTCGGTCAGGTGCTGAGGGATGATTGTGTCGAATGCTGAACTGAAGTCGATGAACAGCATTCGTACACAAGTGTCCTTTATTTTCCAGGTGTGTGAGGGACAGATTGAGAGTCGTGCTCCGTGGAGCGATTTGGACGATACGCAAACTGCGTGGGGTCTAGTGATGGTGGCAGCAGGTCCTTGATTTGCCTCATGACGAGCCTCTCGAAGCACTTCATGATGATGGGTGGGAGTGCAACGGGACGGTAGTCATTGAGACAGGACACTGGAGACTTCTTCAGCACGGGGATGATGGTGGTGGTCTTTAGGCACGTCGAGGCCATGGCGCTGCTCAGGAAGACATCTGCTAGCTTTTCTGCACATTTCCTGAGCACTCTGCCAGGAACGTTGTCTGGTCCAGCAGCTTTCCGTGGGTTAACTCTGCATAGAGTTTTCCTCACATCGGCTGTGGTGAGACAGAGCACCTGGTCTTCTGGAGGAGGGATGGTCTTGCCGTCACGTGATTCTGTGCCTCAAACAAAGCATTGTTCAGTGCATCTGGGAGGGAGGCATCACTGTCACAGGAAGGTGGAGCTGGCCTGTAGTTGGTGATGGACTGGATACCTTGCCACATGCGCCGAGTGTCACCGCTGCTCTGGAAGTGGCCGTGGATTCTCTAGGAGTGTGTACGCTTTGCCTTCCTGACGGCTCGAGACAGTTTAGCCCGTGCTGTTCTTAGGGCATCCTTGTCTCCAGCGCTGAAGGTAGAGTCCTTGGGTTTTAGCAGCGCCCACACTTTTGCGGTCATCCACGGCTTCTGGTTGGAGCGTGTGGTGATGGATTTAGAGATGGCCACGTCATCGATGCACTTGCTGATGTAGCTGGTCACTGATGATTGTATATTCCTCCAAATCTGTGGTATTGCCTTTGGTTGCAGCCTCCCTGAACATGTCCCAGTCAGTGCACTCAAAACAGTCCTGAAGAGCAGAGACGGCTCCTTCTGGCCAGGTTTTAACCAGTTTCAGAACCGGTTTAGAGCATCTGACGAGTGGTCTGTATGCTGGAATCAACATAACAGAGATGTGGTCCGAGTAGCCGAGGTGGGGCCGGGAATGTTTGTGTAAACAAGATCCAGCATGTTCACTCCTCTGGTAGCAAAGTCCACATGCTGATTAAATTTAGGGAGAACAGCCCTTGAACAGTCTTGAGCAGATTTGCATGATTGAAACCTCCGGAGATAAACAGTTCGTCGGGATGAGCATTCCGCAGCTCGCTAATAGCTCCGTTGAGCTCACACAGAGCCTCTTTAGCATTAGTACTGGGGGGAATGTACACTCCTACAATGAACACGGTGGTGAATTCCCCTGGTAAATAGAATGGTCTGCATCTGAAAAGTCACAAACTCCACTAGCGATAAACAGAAACCAGAAACAAGCACACTCTTGCACCATTCCGCATTGATGTAAACACATAAGCTACCTCTGCGAGTCTTCCCTGCACAGAGCCGCATTTCTGTCGGCACAAAACATGGTCAGCCCTTCTAGCTGAATGGCGGCGTCCGGAAATCTGTCGCTGAGCCACGTCCCCTGTAAAAACAAAAATGCAGCAGTCTCTATACTCATGCCGTGTAGTTCGCTGGAGTCGAGTGTAGTCCAGTTTATTATCCAGGGAGCAGACATTTGAAAGTAGAATGGAGGGGAGTGCTGGCCGACTAGGGTTTGTTTTTAGCCTAGCAAGGACACCCGCCCTCTTGTCGCGTTTCCGCTTTCTTGCGCACCCCCTTTCGTCGACTCCTCTCCCGGCCACCGGCATCGGGTGACGCCGAGGACTCGGGGCCTGGTCTCCGCAGCAAGCCAAGGTCGTGAAGGCTTTTTCGTAGTTCATCATGCACGTTGGCTGGTGCATGACTTCCAAGCTCTAGTAGTGTCTGGCAGTCGTACACATGAATGCCGTTGTATCTGGTGTCCATATGCCGTAGTAGTCGGTCTATATGAAGACGATAGCACCACTTTGGATCCGGAGCGGCCGCTGCGTGCTACTGCCACGCCGCCATCTTGGATCATCATCCAAATTCCTGTCTGCACATAACAAAGGACTTAACATGGACCATTAACAGCACGCACTTAGTGAAGAAAGCTCAACAAAGGCTCTTCTTCCTAAGAAAACTCAAGAAACCCTCTCAGCTCCTAGTAAATTTCTACAGGAGTACAATAGAGAGCATTCTCTGCCCCTGCATCACAGTGTGGTACACCAGCTGCACCACAGAGAACCAGGGGAGACCTGGCTCGGATAATCAAGACCGCACAGAAGATTGTAGGAACCAAGCTTCCCAATCTGGAAACCGTCTATACTAACCGGCTACACAAGAGAGCTAGCAAACATCAAGGACCCAACCCACCTAGGACACAGACTGTTTGTTTCCCCTCCCATCAGGGCGAAAGATACAGGACAATCAAGACACACACAAACTATGGAACAGCTTCTTCCCCAGAGCTGTAACCTGCATCACCCCCCCCCCCCTTACACACACAAAATAGTTAAGCTGTTACACCCCCCCCACCCTTCTCCTCCACCAAGTTGCTGCTAAAGCACTGATCACTTTACACCCAGAACTGTACTGCTCACTGTGCCCAGTGTAAATGTAGAGATGTAGCATGGACAGTAGAGTGGGTTGTACCTGCGGTGGGGTTTAAGTTTACAAGTTCAACAGTCTGGTGGCCTGCAATAAGAGTAAAAATTCATTTTTGTACTTTATAAAATGCCATATGATCTCATGACTGCATTGCCGTTCACATTTCATTTTTCCTTCTTCACAGTTTATAGACAGAATAAAAGGATTGATCATCTTTTAGGTAGAAAAATGTTGGTGTACATAGAAAAAAAAAATTCATGCTTTATTACTGGGATGAAAAGTTAAGCAACTCCTGAAGTCCTATAATGCATCAGCAGCTAAAGAAAGTCAATCGCTCACATTTTTTACTTTTCTCTTGCACTGGTCAAAATAAGAGCCCAAAAAAAAAAAAAGTTGAGTTGACTATGCTGCACAGCCAATCAATATAGCCTCAGCCATCATGCCACCACAGTTAAACAGTGGAGAAGAGATTAGTTATGAAAATACCCCTACAGGCACCACATCAAAAGGTTCCCAATAGGGGGAACCTTAATATAGCAGGGGGAAAAACAAAAAGGCACATCACTTAAAGCTTATTTAATTGCAATTAAAAAAAATTTAATTTTTCATTACACATAAAACTTAGACTAGAAAGCATTTAAAGCTTTAAAACAAAGATTGGAATCCAGTTACAAGCAGGCACTAAAAGTTTTAAAACAGTCAAGTTACAAATTGCGTTTAGGCAGTACAGTGCGAAATAGTGACGTTCCTCTCGCTTGGATGAAGGTCACAATCAGTTTTTTGTCAGTAGCCTCCATATGAGCAAAGCCACCAAGTGTAGATGATTTTCCTGTGAAGAACTTCAGAGAGTCTTGAGGAACAGAATTTCGATGCCTCATGTCTGGGTCAATGAAGTTTCCAGCACCACTCACAACATAACCAACACTGGACTCCTTGAAGTACTGAAAAACAAAGTATTCAGACACTTAGGGGGATGTGGTAGAGTGGTTAAGGCATTGGACTACTGATCGGAAGGTTGTGTGTTCGAATCCCAGGTCCACCAAACTGCAACTACTGGGCCCCTGCGCAAGGCCCTTAACCCCAAAAATGCTCAGTTGTATAAAAAAAAAAATAAAAAAAAAAAGAGCTGAAAATGCAAGTCGCTCTGGATAAGGGTGTCTGCTAAATGCCAGAAATGTAAACTTTGTAACTTGATCAAATCAATTCAAACCAAGACCACTCATCGCTCCCTTAACAACTCATTAAGGCTGCTGTAGGAGAAACGATGGCCACAGAAACAGGTAATGATTTGGGTTAAGGGGCTTGCTCAAGGGCTCAGCAGTGTTGATACAAGATAAATTCTAAGCAGTAGAGCATTGCCATATGCACAGATGGTATGGACTAAAGCCATACAAAAGGGTTATGTACCTTATGCCACCCAGGTACAGAACCATAGCTTACATCCCAAGTTCAAGCTTCTGCAAGTGTATAAACTTACCTGCAGGTTGTGATCATGTCCACACAGGTAGGCGGTGGCTTTGTACTTCACCAACAAGGGGCGAAGCCTTCTCAGCAGGCAGTCAGTGGGCCCATGTTTGGACACTGACCAGACAGGATAATGACCAGCTACAAGCAGGAAGTCAGCTGTGGAGCGGTGCAGCCGTTCCTGCAGCCACAGTAGTTGCCGGTTGGCCAACACACTGCTTGTGGGTCCACTTGGCTTTCCATCCTGGAAGTCATCTGTGTTTCCACAAAGAAGCACCGTATCCAACATTAGCACCTGCAGCGTGGCAGCAGTTTGTGGGATGTTGAAGTTCAGTTCATAATAATAATAAGGGAAATTCCTGCAAGAAAAACAGAAGTTACACTAAAGTAGAGGCTAGAGGGGTGGCAGTAGTCAGTGAAGCATTGACCAGTCTACACTCATCTCAAAGGCTTTTTTTTATATTTAAAAAAAAAAACAAAAAAAAAAAAAACGACAAGTTATCTGGCTAACTGTAACCCTTCAGCTCCAACCAATTAACACTTCTCCATTAATTAATCTTGAATACAGGTTCTCTTTATTAAACCATTCTGAGTAACCTTAACATCTGAAAGTTTAAATGAGCCATTCTGGTAACTCAGGCCAGCTCATCTGGCACCAACAATCATGCTGTAGCCAAAACCATGGTGAGGACATTCCCCTTCACCCCCAACCCCAGACACACTTGGTTCATGATATAATTGTGTGACCAAGTGTACAGACACGCCCCTGGAGTCCAGCGAGTGGGCAATTGGTTGAATTTAAAATTAGAATTCCTATACACCAGTGACAACACAAGTGGAAGTGGAAACAGTTGTCTGACCATCGTTGGGACATTTTGCTGTACTGGATCTGGGCACGAACATTTCCTGCATGGTCATGGTTGCCAGCAACAACATACCATGGAATATTCAGAGATTTAGCAGTGTAGACATTCTCAAAGGTCTCCTAAAACAGCAAAAGTGAGAATTAAAACCAGGGATAGGTTACAGGTACAAAAGAAAATGCAAGTCACATTAATCTGAAATGCCTGAAAAAAACCCAAAAGCCAACCTCAACCACCAGAACCTTATCATCCAACAATAGGGTTTGAAAGAAAGAGGGGAAAAAAGAAAAAAAAAAAAAAAAAAAAAAAGACAAATTTACAGAGCCACTGTTCCTGTTCATTCAAGTTGATTCTGTAATTTTTTTACTGTAGCATGTAGTTTCAGTATTCTAACAGCATCATTACACAAATCCTTCAGTCATAGTTATCCTTTAACATTCATTTACAAGTTTAGTTTAGTCTGGGGTTCATCAATTTCAAAAGAGCATGTCTAAATATCAAAGCGATCAGTGGCTGACATTTTTATAGAAAGTGCACACACCTGAAATCTGGGATCATCTACACTCTTCACACCTCTGTAATAAAAGTTATCTCCAAGGGCTAAAACAAAGTCGGCGCCAAACTGCTCAGCAGTTCGGCCCATTTCCCGTGCTGTGGCCCACTCAACGGGTGTGACAAAAGGCGCGTTAGGTAAACCACCCCAATCTCCAACTACCAGGAACTGAATAGATGATCGATTAGCTGTAATTAACAGAAGGAAAGATTTATAGTACATTCAATTTTCTGCATGCAACACATACACCTTCAATGCATTCTGAAAGGAAATGATCATTTAAGACAACAAAGGCCTTCACACCAGGGAAATTGGAACACAAACAGAACTAAAAAAAAAAAAAACAAAACAAAAAAAAAAAAAAACCCACTTCCGGTAAAACACACAGCCAAGTAGCAAAGAGTTTTGTGCAGAAGGAAAATATTCGATATCCTTCCTCCTCACAGATTCTAGTTGTATGACTTTTGTACACAAGCATATTTACCAAAAACAAAACTTCCTATTTCTGTAAAAGCATTTTACACAACAGGAAGAGTCAGAGCAATGATATGAAATGCTACATGTAGTAATCTTGAGGTACTGAGAACTGAAAAAGGAACACACTTACTGCCTTCAGCTTCCAGGCCACTAAACGAAGGAGGGGAGCAAAGAAAAACAGGAAGAAAGATAAACAGGACTGAGGTCATCTGACAATCCATCTACAGAGACAGACACACTTTGGTCACTATCAAATTTAGAAACTTAGGTTATATAAAACAGAAAAGTTACAGTAGGTCAGTTTTCACCTCAACTAAAACCATTTATTTCAACTTTAACTACAGCACAACATTTTACACCAAAACATTTTCACATTAACAAAAATAAAATGATTTAGAACCAAAAAACAAGTGTATAGAGCTTTTAAAAAAAAATATATCTTGCCACCATCAGACAAGCTCTTGCCACAACCTTCCTGTTGAACCTCCTCTGCACCTCAAACACAAGCATGCGTGCACGCACACATACCCTGCATTACTTCTTTTAAACATTTCTGTCCTCACACACAGCTGAATCCACTCCTCTGCTCATTACCCCTCGCTCTCTCTCTCTCTCTCTCTCTCTCTCTCTCTCTCTCTCTCCCCCCCCCCCCTTTTTTTTTTCTCACACACACACACACGCACCCCCAAATTAACTCCTAGAAAACATTGACAGGCTCAGAATGAAATTTAAATAAACTGATAACTAATGATTTCATCACAGTGTAAGACTTTCTTGTATTTTATATTATGACATTAAACACCAATAAAAGTAAACACTACTAAAAGCTTTCACTGGACATTTAATGCATTTTCACATTTTTCTCCAGATCAGCTCTGTGACTATTCTAGGAAGTCGATAGGGAACTGCTTGACTACATTCTTGTTATAAACACAGACTTGTTATAATTACAGATTTGTCTTCTTTATCCCTAATCATTCAGAATTAAAATCTTTACATATTTTTTAAAAGTATTATTAATTATTATTTAAAAAAAAAACATTATATAGAGTTGTGTGAGACATTCATTTATTCATTCATTTATCTTAAACAGTTTCTAATTTTAATCTTTGAGAATTTCACCTGAAACTTATGACATCATCACACACCTGAGCACAAAGAATAGATTTCAGAATGTCAGTAAATCACTCATGTGGTTAATCACCAGTCTGAAAGGACAGTTAGAAAGATGAGTAATAGAAATGAATCTCACAGACCTGTGGCATGGACTTGACCATCTCTTCTCTCAGCTTTAATGCAGTAAAACCCCCCTTCTGCTTATAGCAGCTTTATATAAAACCTGGTGTGTGTGTGTGTGTGTGTGTGTGTGTGTGTGTGTGTGAGTGAATCAGCAGCCGTGTGACCGACACCTTTATTTTCCATCTGGCTGCTACTCTGACACACAGCTGTGTTTGTGTGTGATCTGTGACTGCTGAAGGTCAAAATAATTTTACAGTCCTTAAAAACTAATAAAACTAAAATTAAAGCCTGCATGATGATTAATTTATATTCATGGGATTTGGCAGACGTCCTCACCACAACTCATCCACTGTCCAAGTCTGTGCTGTATGAATCTTCTTCTTCTTCTTTCGGCTTTTCCCTTCAGGGGTCGCCACAGCGAATCATCTCTCTCCACCTATCCCTATCTTCTGCATCCTCAACACTTGCACCCACTAGCTTCATATCCTCATTAATTCCATCCATATACCTCCTCTTTGGCCTTCCTCTTTGCCTCCTGCCTGGCAGCTCCATGTCCAACATTCTCCTACCAATATACTCACTCTCCCTCCTCTGAACATGTCCAAACCATCTTAATCTGGCCTCCCTAACTTTGTCCCCCAAACGTCCAACATGAGCTGTCCCTCTGATGTACTCGTTCCTAATCCTGTCCAATCTTGTCACTCCCAAAGAGAACCTCAACATCTTCAACTCTGCTACCTCTAGCTCTGACTCCTGTCTCTTCCTCAGTGACACTGTCTCTAAACTATACAGCATGGCCGCTCTCACCACTGTCCTGTACACCTTCCCCTTGATTCTTGCTGATATTTTCCTCTCACACAGAACTCCCCACACCTTTCTCCACCCATTCCAACCTGCCTGCACTCGCTTCTTTACCTCTTTCCCACACTCTCCATTACTCTGGACTGTTGACCCCAAGTACTTAAACTCCTGTACCTTCTTCACCTCTTCACCCTGTAACCTTACTGTTCCACTTCCCTCCCTTTCATTCACACACATGTACTCAGTCTTACTACGACTGACCTTCATTCCTCTTCTCTCCAGCGCAAACCTCCACCTCTCCAGGCTTTCCTCCACCTGCTCCCTGCTCTCACTACAGATCACAATGTCATCTGCAAACATCATCGTCCAAGGAGACTCCTGTCTGACCTCCTCTGACAACTGGTCCATCACTATAGCAAACAGGAAGGGGCTCAGAGCCGATCCCTGATGCAGTCCCACCTCCACTTTGAACTCCTCTGTCTGACCTACAGCACACCTCACCACTGTCCTGCTCCTCTCATACATGTCCTGCACCACTCTGACATACTTCTCTGCTACTCCTGACTTCCTCATACAGTACCACAGCTCTTCTCTTGGCACCCTGTCATACGCTTTCTCCAAGTCTACAAACACACAGTGCAACTCCCTCTGACCATCCCTATACTTCTCCATCAAAATTCTCAGAGCAAAAATTGCATCTGTTGTGCTCTTTCTGGGCATGAAGCCATACTGCTGCTCACAAATTTTCACTACCTTCCTTAACCTAGCTTCCACTACTCTTTCCCATAGCTTCATTGTATGGCTCATCAACTTTATCCCCCTATAGTTGCTGCAACTCTGCACGTCACCCTTATTCTTAAAGATCGGCACTAACACACTTCTTCTCCATTCCTCAGGCATCCTCTCACTCTCTAAAACAATGTTGAACAAACTAGCTAAAAATTCCACTGCTGCCTCTCCCAGACACTTCCAGACCTCCACCGGGATGTCATCAGGACCAACTGCCTTCCCACTTTTCATCCTCTTCAAAGCCTTCCTGACTTCATCCTTTCTAATCTTATCTACTTTCTGTTCCACAGAGTTCACCCTTTCTACTCTTTTTTCCCTCTCATTTTCCTCATTCATCAGCTCCTCAAAGTATTCCTTCCATCTCCTCTGTACACTCTCCTCACTTGTGAGCACCCTTCCCTCTCTATCCTTAATAACTCTAACTTACTGCACATCCTTCCCATCTCGATCCCTCTGCCTAGCTAACCTGTACAAGTCCTTCTCTCCTTCTCTAGTGTCTAACCTAGTGTACAACTCTTCATATGCCTTCTGCTTGGCCTTAGACACCTCCCTCTTCACTCTGCGCTGTAACTCCTTGTATTCCTGTCTATTCTCTTCAGTCCTGTCCATGTCCCACTTCTTCTTGGCTAACCTCTTCCTCTGGATACTATCCTGAACTTCCTCATTCCACCACCAAGTCTCCTTATCTTCTTTCCTCCTTCCAGATGACACACCCCAGGCATTTTTTGGCAGGGGCCCTACCTGACCACCCAGAGCCTGCCTCAACTTCTGTCTAAATTCCTCACAACATTCCTCCTTTTTCAGCTTCCACCACTTGGTTTTCTTCTCTATCTTTGACCTCTTCGTCTTACAGACCATCAAAGTCATCCTACACACCACCATCCTATGCTGTCTGGCTACACTCTCTCCCACTACCACTTTACAGTCACTAATCTCTTTCAGATTGCCTCTTCTACATAGGATGTAGTCTACCTGTGTTCTCCTACCTCCACTCTTGTAAGTCACTCTATGCTCCTCCCTCTTCTGAAAATAAGTGTTAACCACACCCATGTCCATCCTCTTAGCAAAGTCCACTACCATCTGTCCTTCAAGGTTCCTTTCCTTAAATCCAAACTTGCCCATCACCTCCTCCTCACCTGTGTTCCCCTCGCCAACATGTCCATTAAAATCCGCTCCTATCACCACTCTCTCACCCGTGGGAATACTCTCCATCACCTCATCTAATTCACTCCAGAATCTCTCTTTCTCCTCTAACTCACAACCTCCCTGTGGGGCATAACCACTAACAACATTCAACATCACCCCTTCAATCTCTAACTTCAGACTCATCACCCTGTCTGACACTCTCTTCACCTCCAGAACATTCCTCACAAACTCCTCCTTCAGGACCACACCTACCCCATTTCTCTTACTATCCACACCATAATAAAACAGCTTGAATCCTGCTCCTATACTACGAGCCTTGCTACCCCCTTTCCCCCTGGTCTCCTGTACACACAGTATATCCACCTTCCTTCTCTCCATCACATCAGCCAGCTCTCTACCTTTCCCTGTCATAGTACCAACATTCAGAGTTCCTATTCTCAGTCCTACACTCTTACCTTTCCTCTTCTCTCTCTGTCTGCGCACTCTCCTCCCTCCTCTACTTCTTCCACCAACAGTAGCCCAATTTCCACCGGCGCCCTGTAGGTCAACGGCGCCGATGGCGGTCGTTGTTAACCCGGGCCTCAACCGATCCAGGGATGAAATTCGTACTGACGATTCGCATGGTTAAATTTGGCAATGTTTTACGCCGGATGCCCTTCCTGACGCAACCCTCTCTATTTATCCAGGGGTTGGGACCAGGCACAGAAGTCACTGGACTGTGACCCCCATGGCTAGATTCTGTGCTGTATGAATGTTATGTTTAATTTGTCATTCATTATTTATAAATCATGTAAAGTGGTGTAAATTTTATAAATATACATTTTGTAATCACCCGGGTCGACGATAACATGTTCCAACTTAAACCACTAGTCACATGCACTGTTCACTCTACAGTCCACACAGTGTATTGTGGGATATGGAGTGTGTGTACACCGGTCAGCCATAACATTGTGAGCAGTGCCAGGTGAAGTGAATAATACTGAGTATCTCCTCATCATGGCACCTGTTAGTGGGTGGGATATATTAGGCAGCAAGTGAACATTTTGTCCTCAAAGTTGATGTGTTAGAAGCAGGAAAAATGGACAAGCGTATGGATTTGAGCGAGTTTGATGAAGGGCCAAATTGTGATGGCTAGACCACTGGATCAGAACATCTTCAAAACTGCAGCTCTTGTGGGGTGTTCGCGGTCTGCAGTGGTCAGTATCTATCAAAAGTGGTCCAAGGAAGGAACAGTGGTGAAGCGGAGACAGGGTCACGGGCGGCCGAGGCTCACTGATGCATGTGGGCATCAGCCTAACCCTAAGCATCAGAACTGGACCACGGAGCAATGGAAGAAGGTGGCCTGGTCTGAGGAATCACATTTTCTTTTACAACACGTGGATGGCCGGGTGTGTGTGCGTCTCTTACCTGGGGAACACATGGCACCAGGATGCACTATGGGTAGAAGGCGAGCCGGCGGAGGCAGTGTCCTGCTTTGGTCAGTGTTCTGCTGGGAAACCTTGGGTCCTGCCGTCCATGTGGATGTTACTGTGACACGTAGCACCTACCTAAGCATTGTTGCAGACCATGTACACCCTTTCATGGAAACACTATTCCCTGATGGCTGTGGCCTCTTTCAGCAGGATAATGCTCCGTGCCACAAAGCAGAAATGGCTCAGGAATGGTTGGATGACCACAACAACCAGTTTGAGGTGTTGACTCCGCCTCCAAATTCCCCAGATCTCAATCCAATCCAGCATCTGTGGGATGTACTGGACAAACAAGTCCCATCCATGGAAAACCTCACAACTTACAGGACTTAAAGGATCTGATGCTAACATCTTGGTGCCAGATACAACAGCACACCTTCAGGGATCTAGTGGAGTCCATGCCTCGATGGGTCAGGGCTGTTTTGGCAGGGAAAGGGGGACCGACACAATATTAGGCAGGTGGTCATAATGTTATGGCTGATTAGTGTATAAGTGACTACAAAATGGCAGAAGATGGTAAGAACATGCTTCAGGGTTTTACAGTGTAACTGTAGCAGGTAACAGGCTGAAAATATTAAACTGACAAATTTGTTTTGGTTTAAAAATAGAACACATTTTATTCAGTCAGTGTTAAGCTTAGATGAAAGTCACAGTTACTCAAACAAACAGGAAGAGAAACAAAACTAAAATTTCTACCGTCAGAATTAAAGACATTAATGTTATTAAGTGTGGCGGTTTCGACTTCACACTCACTTAGGAAGGACAGAATAAGAAATATTTCTCAGAGGAAAAACAGGCTGGAGCACTTCCTCTTTTCTCACATGGTCAGCCTGAATCACTCGCATCAGCGCTGAGGTTATCAGTGGACACGCTAATGAAGGCGCACTAATGAAGACGTGGCAACGAGGGCTTGCAAATGCTCCAGAACAACACCGATGACCCAAAACACAAAAAAGGAGAACAGTGGAGAATATCTAAAGCCAAACAGCAACGTGCACAATAACTATTTACTCAACAGAGCAGAGAGTCTCCACCACCAACTACAAATAAATCAGTCTTTATTAGGCAAGCTGGACTAAGCTCTGCCTACAGGACTACTGAGTGAATAGGAGCAGAGGAAACTCCACCTTCTGGACTCATAATGCATGTGGTAGGAGATGAAGCTCCTGAGAGACAAGGCTGGGGGTTGATGATGAGAAGAAGGTCCACTCTCCTGTATAGTAATGCCAGGATGAAGCTCCACCCCCAGGGGACCACTGTCAGCTTGTGAAGAGAAGCTCCGCCCCTGGACGGGTGTTTACTTATAGCTGTAGTTAGTATTACTGCTGCTGTAGCCCCCGAGGTTGGTGTAGGCTCTCTGCTGATATCCAAAATTCTCTGCTCCAGTTCCAGCTGTCCCAAATGTGGACTGATTAGAATATGCTAGAGAGAGAGAGAGAGAGAGAGAGAAAATAAGTTGATGAACACCGACAACATGTTCACTGCATCATGCACTATTGTCTTAACACACCTGTAGTGACTCACTGCAGCGTGTGTGTGTGTGTGTCTCACCCCCATAGTTATAGTTCTGGGTATTCTGGTAGCCATATCCATAATCAGGTCCCACAAGAGACTCCTGGTTCTGCCCGCAGTTTTGGTTCAGGTTTGGGTTCTGGTTCAGGTTCTGTGTGTTCTTTCTGTACTGGCCGTACTCATGGCTGTGCTGGCTGTAGTAGCCACTGGTGGGCGGAGGGACGGCCTGATACACCTGTATTTGTGTGTCCGACACACTCTGTTCCTCCTGAGAACTTGCAGTGTTCAACTCACCACTGACTGAGAACCCAGAGGAACTGCTCACTGCTGTAACCACACACACACCCACAAACACACATCAGCAACCAGCAAACGTGTGTGTGTGTGTGTGTTCAAGCAGCCTCCTGTGAGCTGGACCAACAATGTAACATGTCTCACCTTTAAAAGTGGTGCCCTTATTGTTAAATCCTCGACCCCGCCCTCTTCCTCTGCCACGCCCAGCACTATATGAAACTCCACCCATTCCACCATAACCCTACACATACATTGAGCAAATCAAAGAGTGTGAGACAGTTTGAATAAATTTAGATGTGTTTATGTCCTCTGTGTGTGTGTGTGGGGGTCCCACCATTTGAGGGAATTTCTTCTTCTTCTGGCTCTCAGGATTGTCATTGGGAAAAAGTTTCTCCAGTGCAGCCAGAGCTGCATTCGCCTTTGCTAACTTCTTATTAGAACCTGAACCTTGAAACTTCTGTCCATCTACTTCCACCTGAAACACACACACACACAGAGTAATATCATATATTAGCACACTGTTAACCCTTCTGTAAGTATGCATAATGCTGAGTGAGGATTAAACACACATATCTGTCTCCCCCATACACACACACCTCAATAGTGAAGATCTTGTCATTAAATCGTCCTCTCACAGAGACAACCTCATACTTCAGACTCCGCCTCTTTTCATTCAGCTCCATGACCGGATTTTTTCCATGTTTAGTGAGAATCGGACCTCCCTGTAGTGTAGCCTACACACACACACAAACACGTGCACATACAGCTGTGATTAAATATAAAACTTAAAAATAAAACACAACAAACAAAAGAAAACTTCTTTTCAAACTCAATACTCAAAAACTTGTGTGTGTTTGAAAGAGAGAGAGGGAGAAAAGACAGAGTGTTCACCTCAGCTCCTTCCCCTTCACTAGCTGCAGTTCTGTTGGTTTCCGTGGCAACAGTCTCCTGACCTTTTTTCTGATCAGTTGTAGGTGTAGTCTCTGTGGCTGTGACCACTACACCCAAAGCCTGTAGGGCCTAAAACACACACACACACACACACACACACACACACACACACACTGTAAACAGATTTGAAGGACTGTCATAATGGTTACATGCGCTCCACTGTTTTGTTTTCAGAGACAGAAGTGTGATACAATGCGAGTGTATGTGTTGGGGGTGGGGGGGTTCGGGGGGGTAGAGGGTGGTTTGGGTTTTGGGAGTCTTGGTTTAATAACACACTTTTTGGGCGACGAGGAGTTTCGCATTGCGCTTTGAGGGTCCTGTTGCCTCGTACGTTTTGCCCTTCACTTCAATGGCCATGGTGAAGTGTGGACTGTGTTCAGGACCCGTCTGGGACACAAGCCGATACAGCAAACCCGGATGCAGCTGATTCAGCATCATCACAGCATTACTGGGCTCAATGACAATCTCTGTACACACACACACACACACACAAAGAAACTTATTCCAATTTCATATGGTATCGTTTAATAAAAACAATAATTGTGTTTCAGCAAATGTTCTAGAGCAAAAGCACATGACTCTGAGGTAAAGACTACAGGCACTAGGGGCCACTTATCACTCACACAGCGATGGCTATCGTGTTGATTTTGAAACATCACCTTCTGTGGTAAAGAATTTTTTTTAAATGTGAGCACCTTATGGTGGAAGATTTTGCATAACATAGAACACTGATGTTGGGTGAGGAGGTCAGGGCTTTGTGCACAGAGGCATTGTCATGGAACAGTAGTTGAGCCTCTTGGCTCCACTGAAGGAAACTAAAGCTACAGCACACAGACATTCTCTGTGCATTCATGGCAACAGGATGGGGAATTTGGATTTTGACTATATAGTGCAAGTAAATGTGGCATGCTTAGTTTGCTAGATACCCTATATGCATAATGTATACTGCTTTAATATGCTTTAAGCTATCAAAGTCTTCTACAGTTACACCTTTTGAAAGTGTTAAACTAGCCAAATAACACTCCTTGTCTTTTAACGCTAATCCATATCAACACGAGGATAACATTTTCACTAATGTCACTAAATAAAATTCCTGATAGATACCCAAGTCAGATTATAACGAAGTAGCTCACGTAGTGGGGCAATCGTGTCTCTTTCTAACCGATGTGCACACATCTCTTTTTATTTACAAACACTACACTTGACACCTCCAAGAAAATCTGGATATTATTATGAGTATCAAAACTGAATGGACCGGGAACCGGAGGACTAAAGAAAGCAATATGAAAACGGAGTTACTGAGTCACCAGCTGAAGAAGATGCTAAAATGTCAGGTAGTATTTAGGTCAAATTTAGAACAGAAAAACCCCATGTCCAGAGGGCAAGGAGCCAAACTGGGGTCCAAGAGCTAGCTAATGAGAGCTAATGCTCACTAGCAAATGATCATCTTCATGCATTTAGCTATTAGCAACATGGCCAACACGAGAGAGAGAAACAGAGGCGGTGGGGTTAGAGAGAGAGAAAGAGAGGGAGGGAGAGAGAGAAGAAAGAAAGAGGGAGAGAGGGAGGGAGAGAGAGGGAGAAAAGAGAGAGAGAGAGAGAGAGAGAGAGGGAGAGAAGGAGGGAGAGAGAGACATGCCTTTGCGAAGGACTTTACTGCTGCTCGACTCTTCATCTGTGGCTGAATCCAATGGACGCTTCATCACACACAGGCCTGGCACTGTGGTTTGAGCTGCACAAAATACACACACACACTCAGAACAGGGTGAACTGCATATGCAAAACTGCCTTCAGCATTAATTGATAAAGTGGTTAATTATATAGAAGTGTCCGATCTGCAGACAAGATGGCAAGGGGTGATGCCTGTGTGTATGTGTGTGTGTGTGTGTGTGTGTGTGTATTTCTGTCTTACAGATGAGTGTGTCGCTGTACATGTGCCCCACTTTGGGTGACAGCCTATTCATCCCCAACACTTTGTGGATTTGTCCAAATGCCATGAGCCGCAAAGCAAACTGGGAAAAAAACAGGAACCATTTAAAGCTGTGCAGGACATCATCACTCACCTGTCTCTGATAAAACAGCACATACACCAACCTCACACAAACCACACAACACATCAATCACACACCAGTCACACCTCAATACAGATCTGTTACACACTGCACAACTGTAACTATGGATGTTTTTAAGAACATCAGCAATCCACCCTTCGGGAAAACCCCCAAGGCCTCCCCCCTTTCCCAAGGATTCCAAGGCTCCACCCTTCAGGAACCCAAGGCCTCCACCCTTCAGGAACAGGCTCCCACATTTCTGAGCTGTTTGTGTTCCTGAATAAAATCCTCTCCTTCTGAGAGAACAACCTCGGTGCATTCTGGGTAAGGTTTGTACCTGTGCACTCTGGGTAATATCTTCCCTCTGCTGGGGGGTAAGATGGCAGCTTGCATCTACACCTGCCCTCTCACATGGGTCAGAAATGCCAGGACCATCTGCATGCACACACACACACACACACACACACACATTAATGTATGTACATACACAGATACAAACAGACATATAAACACGATATACACACTTCAGGCACAAAAATCATTTCTCATGTGGAAACTTCACCTTCCAGTAGCACTCCAGATGCGACACACTCTAGAACTCTTCTCAGAGCCTCTCCTGGTCCCATCGGCCTGTCACTAGTCGATATTGCTCGCTCACACAGCAGCTCCAACACCTTCTCTCACACACACACACACACACACACACACACATACACATACACACACAAAACAATATACAACTACACAATGCTAAATACTGTTCCAACAGATTTAACACACACACACACACACATACAAAACAATATACAACTACACAATGCTAAATACTGTTCCAACAGATTTAACACACACACACACACACACAAAACAATATACAACTACACAATGCTAAATACTGTTCCAACAGATTTAAAACACACACAAAACAATATACAACTACACAATGCTAAATACTGTTCCAACAGATTTAACACACACACACACACACACACACACACACACAAAACAATATACAACTACACAATGCTAAATACTGTTCCAACAGATTTAACACACACACACACACAAAACAATATACAACTACGCAATGCTAAATACTGTTCCAACAGATTCAACACACACACACAAAACAATATACAACTACGCAATGCTAAATACTGTTCCACCAGATTTCACACACACACACACACATATAAAACAATATACAACTACACAATGCTAAATACTGTTCCAACAGATTTAACACACACACACACACACACATACAAAACAATATACAACTACACAATGCTAAATACTGTTCCAACAGATTTAACACACACACACACACACACATACAAAACAATATACAACTACACAATGCTAAATACTGTTCCAACAGATTTAACACACACACACACACACACACAAAACAATATACAACTACGCAATGCTAAATACTGTTCCAACAGATTCAACACACACACACAAAACAATATACAACTACACAATGCTAAATACTGTTCCAACAGATTTAACACACACACACACACACACACATACAAAACAACATACAACGACACAATGCTAAATACTGTTCCGACAGATTCAACACACACACACACACACACACACACACAAAACAATATACAACTACGCAATGCTAAATACTGTTACAACAGATTTAACACACACACATACATACAAAACAATATACAACCACGCAATGCTAAATACTGTTCCAACAGATTCAACACACACACACACACACACACACACACACATACAAAACACAATATACAACTACACAATGCTAAATACTGTTCTGACAGATTCCACACACACACACACAAAAAACACAATATACAACTACGCAATGCTAAATACTGTTACAACAGATTTAACACACACACACACACACACAAAACAATATACAACTACACAATGCTAAATACTGTTCCACCAGATTTCACACACACACAAAACACAATATACAACTACGCAATGCTAAATACTGTTCCACCAGATTTCATACACACACACACACACACACACACACACACACACACACACACACACACAAAACAATATACAACTACACAATGCTAAATACTGTTCCACCAGATTGCACACACACACACACACACACACAAAACACAATATACAACTACACAATGCTAAATACTGTTCCACCAGATTTCACACACACACACACACACACATACAAAACAATATACAACTACACAATGCTAAATACTGTTCCAACAGATTTAACACACACACACAAAACAATATACAACTACACAATGCTAAATACTGTTCCACCAGATTTCACACACACACACACACACACACACACAAAACACAATATACAACTACACAATGCTAAATACTGTTACAACAGATTTAACACACACACACACACACACACACACACACACAAAACACAATATACAACTACACAATGCTAAATACTGTTACAACAGATTTAACACACACACACACAAAACAATATACAACTACGCAATGCTAAATACTGTTCCAACAGATTTAACACACACACACACACACAACAATATACAACTACACAATGCTAAATACTGTTACAACAGATTTAACACACACACACACACAAAACAATATACAACTACGCAATGCTAAATACTGTTCCAACAGATTTAACACACACACACACACACAACAATATACAACTACGCAATGCTAAATACTGTTCCAACAGATTTAACACACACACACACAAACACACACAACAATATACAACTACGCAATGCTAAATACTGTTCCAACAGATTTAACACACACACACACACACACACACACACAAAACACAATATACAACTACGCAATGCTAAATACTGTTCCAACAGATTTAACACACACACAAAACAATATACAACTACACAATGCTAAATACTGTTACAACAGATTTAACACACACACACACACACACACACACACACACACACACACACACACACACACTTACCCATCCTTTGAGTGGGGACCAGGTAGGGACACGGGTACACAGATCTCTCAGGATGCGAATGACGATCACACTTGAGTGCAGGTTGTTAACTTTAGCCTGTGAGACACCAACACCATACACACACACCATACGCACACACCATACACACACACACACACACCATATGCACACACACATACCCTGCATTACACTGCTGATACACTCTACACAAACACACACACGCACTTCAAGTCTATATTCACCACACTATGTGATCAACACAGATCTGTTAAACTGTCTGCTGTGTCTACTTTGTGTCCATCTGTCTGTCTGCCTCTGTCTAAAGATAAATCTGTCTGTCTGTCTGTTATTTTAGCAATCCAGCTATCTACAGGATATCTGTCTGTCTAAATGTCCACCTGCATGCTCATGATTTGGCCAGAGAAATCTGGTGAATAAACGGTAGAGGATGAGGGCAGCTGATCTGAGTGTCAGGAACAGTGTAAAGGAGCGTGCTTGTTAACCGAGAGCGTGAGGTGAGAGCGAGCAGAAATCACTGAAGCAACTTCCTCTACATGCGAATGTACTTCCATTCTGTGAGTCAGGTATTTGTCACGCAAACACAAAGTTAGTTTCGAGTTATTATATTCTTATGTAGAAATAAAGTCTCTCTCCGCTCGGTTCTCTGCTCCATGGTTTGTGTGCTCTCAAAACACAACACCAACAACTATTTAGGGTTACATTTAAATTGTACTTCCTGATTTCTGTAAAGCTGCTTTGTGACAATGTCTCTGTTAATAAGCATGCTCACTAACACCATTCCACACACTCAGATCCACAGTGCTTCAACACCATACTTTTAACTGTCTCTCTATGTAGGTCAAGTTGAAACAAACCATTCCTGAAGGAGAGAATAAACCCTTTAAAAGCTTCATCTACTTCATCTTTCTGTTCATCATTCCATCTACAGACTCTCTCAGTATAAACATCCGTATTTGAGTTAAATGTCCACATCTTAGTTTTCTTAAAAAAAGCACTTTGTGAACATTTTAACAGTCAAATACATTATTAATTAACGTCATGTTAATTTACGTTAGAGGTCGTTAAATTATAAAGCGAGGTGCAAACCTGGAACCACTTGGCGTGGCGCAGAGACGCGAGAGACTCCAGGCATTTGTTTGTGTCCAGAGCGCCGGGCGGAGCTTCTATCAGACCACAACACAAGGCACAGTTTGACCAAGGGGCACTCAGACCTCTTCTAGGGGGCGGAGCCAAAATACTAGGAACTCATAGGGGGTGGGGTAATTTTTATATGAGCTGCTATTAGGCAGGGTTTGAATATGGACCAACACACACACAACATTTCCACACACACCGTTTAAAAACTAGGGACTCTAGAACCTTTGTGGTGGTGAAGTTTGGTTAAGGGTGTGGCCTGGAGGTCAGCCACACCCTCGTTCAGCAATGTAAAATATGAATAACTCATTTTCCTGAATTCTTTAGAATTTGATAAGTATAATCATTGAGACCACGCCCTCTTGCTAACACAAGCTCCATCGTCCCGCCCCATAGCTGTGTGCAGAATGATTTTACGTCCTGTGTGTAAGCACTTTTTAACCAGCGTGTGGATCATTGGCTAAAGGCTGCATATATAATCAGAATTATGAGACCTGGCACCAAAGTTTAGTTGCTCCGCCCCTCCAAGAGTCCAAGAGCTTCCGGTTGGTCAAAACTCCACCGCCCCTAAAAACTCACACACTTTCAAAATCACAAGTAACAACAGGAAAATATCTGATTTAAATTCCACAATTTTTCGCAGAAACAGGGTGAACGCTGCAGCAAAACCTGACGAGTGGAACAATCCAATTAATCCTTAATAATCAATCAATGACTGATAAATACATCATTATGGGAATGTGAAAAAAAATCCTGGCGTTCAGGATTGACATCACAAACGTATTCATTTCAGCTTAAAGTGATATTAACCCTATATTCACATCAGAATAGAAATAATTTCAAAATGAATTTATTGCTTGGGGGCGTGGCATAATTCCTCACAACACTGCTCTGGCTTTCCCACTTTCACACTGCTGGAACACTGAGGAATAATAACGATCCTAACACACATACATTACAAACACTCTTGCCTTGATTTTGATCTTTTTTCACTCAATAATAAACATTTACTGTTATTGAAAACTTTCTCTTCTGCCTCAACCTCTTGCAGCTCCTCAAACATGCAGAAGCTCTAGTTCATAAATTAAAGAAATAATGTAAATTGTAAGGTGACTTTAACTTTTAAACACACTTAATATACAGACAGTAAAATAACGGCTGATGGACACATCTCTATAAACATGGGATAAACTTCTTCACCCACTACTCTCCTGATGAGTGTGTGTTCCGGTCATCATCTATACACAGCATACCGCAATATTCATGAACCATAACCAGGATTCATACGGAAGCTCCTACTGAACCTAAATCCTGGGATCCTGTAAAATCACACAGCTGTCCTGCTCTGATCTGAAGGAGTGTGTGTCAAATTTCCACAGGATTCAGGGTTAAAGTGCACACAGTGGGAAGAACAGGTCGTGTGCATGACGCCCCCAAGTGTGAAGACAGGGTATGAACTAGGCTTGTGTGATATAAGATTTTCCTTTCGATTTTTCGAATATTTGTTTAGGAATGTGATAGTGATTGAATTGTCTAGAATAAATATCACAAAAATAAACAGAAGTGAGCATTTCCACCTGGTTTAAGGTGAGTGGTGTGTAATAACTTCACTAGCTGACGGTGGATTTTTGGTGATTCTGCAGTAAACCATTAAAAAAACAGTAAAACAAAACAAACAAACAAAAAAGCACATTTTTATTTATAACCCTTTTACAGGTCAGTTTTCTGTCCACATGGCCAACAGTTTCAGTGTTGGCCTGTTGCTCAAAGTGTCCGAGTCTGTCTGAACGCTGCCTGCTGTAGGACGGGAAAATATCGTAAATTAAAACAGGATATTTAATCACTTTCTAGTTAGTAGCTAGGTAATTCCCAGAATATCAAAGTCTACAAAAGGAGGTAGAGCGTTTTCGTATTTAGCTCCAAAACTTTGGAACAGTCTTCCTGACAGTGTTCGGGGCTCAGACACAGTCTCCCAGTTTAAACGTAGATTAAAGACATATCTCTTTAGCCAGGCATACACGCAGTACATCCCATAACCTTGTACTCCGGTACATCTGATTAAATGCACATCATCATCTAGTGCCTGCTAATATTATGAACAGCAGCTACGCTAATTCCTCTCCACTTGTTTCCCTTTTTCTACCCATCCCGAGGCATGTAGAGATCGTGCCAGCTCCAGTAGACCTTCAGCGAGAAGAGGCCAACCCTGCGAGGATCCCGGGGCATCCAGAGATGGACCAGCTCCAGCTGGGTTCTGCTTGGGTATTCAATGCAATAATGCCAACCCTATGTGGACCTTGAGGACGACAACATCCTCCTAATTAATACACACACTCTACATATGCTGTATCTGCATCAAACATCTGACCGTACATGACTGCAGAAAGGACATTGTTCATAATCACACTGTCTGGTGTTTATAATAGTTTATAATCACACTCTACGGTGTCACCCGAATGAGGATGGGTTCCCCTTTGAGTCTGGTTCCTCTCAAGGTTTCTTCCTAATACCATCTAAGGGAGTTTTTCCTCGCCACAGTTGCATCAGGCTTGCTCAGTGATTTTGTCTAATATCTAGGACTTTTTGCACTGTTTTTTGTTTCTTATGTTCTGTAAAGCTGCTTTGAGACAATGTTCATTGTTAAGAGCGCTATACAAATAAAACTGAGTTGAATTGAACTTTCTAATTATTATAACCTTTAAAATTATTTGTAGAGTTTTAGACACCTCACTGCAGAGCTCCTACACAGTTAGCAGATATAGCTAACAGTTAGGTGATATAATTGTTATATTGTAACAATGTAATATCTTTTAAAGAAGAATAAACAGTTATATCACACAAGCCGAGTCTGAACACAGACCAGAATATTCACTTATTTACTCACATCATTGTTTTTGCTGCAAAGCAACCCCTTTAGATTTTACACGCACGCCTGTAAGAGTCATTAAACTGCGGAAGGTGGAGTGTGACCGTGTTTGTGTGTGTGTTTTTGTATGTATGTGTGTGTGTGTGTGTGTGTGTGTGTGTGTGTGTGTGTACCTCTGGCCCGCCCATGCTCCACCCACTCCCTCACAACAGGGGATGTGAGATGGATCTTCATGTTCAGCACCGGTTCCTTTACAGTCTGCACTGTTACAGAAGTGTCCTCATCAGCTTGACTGATCACATACTCGCCCTCCATCTGGCCCTAAATACACACACACACACACATATATCAGATATAAGTGAGGGTGAGAGAGAGAAGAAAGAGAAATACTTTATTGTCCCAGAGGGAAATTGCAGCATTACAGTTGGAGTGTGTGTGTGTGCGTGTGTGTGTTTGTGTATGTGTGTATGCAAGTGTGTTGGGTGGAGAGTTTGAGGATGGTGTGGAGGGTGTAGGAGTGGTTAGGGGACTGCTGACCTTCATCACTTCCTGAAGTTTGTTGGTGATGGTGTTCAGTAGTTTGTGTGTTGGTGTGTCACTGCAGAGCAAGACGAGCTCCAGGTCCATATCCTGCTTCAGCAACAAACCCTTTGCCACCAAACCCACTCTCCGTACCCCCTGTAGCTTATTACTCCCACTGTGACACACACACACACACACACACAATTATCACCAAACCCACTCTCCATACCTCCTGTAGCTTATTACTCCCACTGTGACACACACACACACACAAGTATCACCAAACCCACTCTCCATACCCTCAGCTCATCTCAAGCTCACCTTGTAGCATCTTGCCTATTTAGCCAGTTAGCGACAGTCTTCAGTCCATTCTCCACGTGGGACACCATGTTCTGCACGGCCTGCAGCTCTTCAGCACACGGATACACACTTGCGTGTTTGGCCTTAACATGGCGATCCTCAATGACAAACAGGCGCTGAGGGAGCAGCTTCTCCTTTTAGTACAAAGTCATTAACACCACAGAATACAGTTTAACACGTGTGTAGAGAAAATCTGACTCACTCACAGTCACAGCTCTCTAAGAGTCCAGTGATCTACGTGTAATAATTTTAATAACAGTGCTGGACAATGAGGTGGTGTTTAACTCACAGGATCAGCAGGAACTTCAGCTTCTCTCTGCTTCATCTCAGCCACACAAGCATGGTACTGTCTTAGCTTATCTTCATAACACACATACTCATACCAGTACCGCAGTTCCTCATACCTCACACACAAAAGCAATATAATTTCACATAAAATTTATTATTAAAAAAAAAGGTCATTATACCATATGTATGGAGATAACAGCTGTGTAAACTCTGTGTGTTTGTGTGTCACCTGTTGTAGTCACGGGGGTGAAGTGTGTGTCCCTCCTGAATCAGTGAGTCCCAGTACAGCAGCTCATCATATGCCTCTTGTTCATCCCACACACACTGCATGGTGCACACTCCCTCACTACCTCTAAAACACCTGAAACACACGTTATTAATGTGTTTATTATCAGTGGAGTGTATATGCTGTACACGTCCCTGTGAATGAGCTGTTGCTATGGAAACGATAAGGTTATCAGTGTGAGTGCATTAATATAAAGCTGCGCCACAGTCAGAGCTGCTGTTAGAGAGAATTCATCAACACCTGATCCACCAATCAGAGCACAGAACTCAACAACGGCGTGCTGTAAATATATTTAAATGTTGCTCGTTAGTTAGCTATCTAGCATCATACGCAATGCAGCTGCAACAATGTGATTAAAACATCTTATCTAAATTACTACTGTCATTTTTATCATTATTATTATATCTGATATTTTCTTATATCCGTAAAAAAATAACGGTTTGAGTTATGAATGTCCAAGAAACGTAACACTTTTCACAGTATGCAAAATGATAAATTCTCTTTCAAATACGTAAAATCATATGTAAAAGTAATATAATCTATAATAAATTCCCAAAAATAAAATATTATTTATATAATTTCCATAATAAACTCACCTCACTGGGGAAAAGAACCCTGCGTTTGCGATAAAAGACTCAATTATGTACTTCCGGTACTCAAGCACAGTTTCCGGGGCAACCCCAGGAAGCTTTTACTTCTCCTCTATAACCGGAAGTAAAATCGGTAATGAGACAATTTCTGATTCGTTTAGCGACATCGCCGCATCAGCGTCATAAACAAATAAAAGCAGAATATTTTAAAACACTTTACTAAACACTCTAATGTAAAAGCACAGAAAAAAATCAAAGTTGAAACAAAAGCAGTTGTAAATTATTTTTCACTCCCACAAACACTTTCACATGCATAAATACTCACACTCAGAAGCACGGTTGTGACAAATTTAGGTGTCGCACTATTTGTTTTTAATGTCAGCTATTGGGGACACCACACACACACACACACAAAAACAGAGGTTTACAAATCAAGATTTTATTGTGTGGTTTTACAAATAACTAAGTGAAACTCAGGAAACAAATCAGTATTTTGGTCCTGGAGAGCCGAGTACACACACACACACACACACACACAGCATGTTGGTGTAAGAGAAGTCATCTCACAGTATAAAACCGCTTAAAAATCATTTTTCACATAGTGAGGTAAAAATTCAGAGAAAAAGGTTGTGTACATTCAGATGGCGTGCCTTTCCTCAGTAGTGCGCATGACATCACTACCCCTAAACCCTATAGACATGTTTTCTTTATTTTAAAAAATGTAAGAAACACATGATAAAACAATTAGTAAATTAAAAAGCACTGAGTGTGGTGGTGCTCCACTTCCCTACACAGCTTGGCCAATCAGCTGAGCAGACTCTGAATGAGGTAATATGGGGGCAGGACTACGGGCATGATCCGGTTTGAGATTAAGGATGTGATGTCGCAGATGGATAAGCCAGTCTTCTTGCACAGAGAGGGGTCCACTGAATACCTGCTCACAGAACCTACAAACACGCGCACACACACACACACACACACACACTCAGACAGGGCTATGTGTGTATATATATGTGATGTGCACAGGTGGGTGTGTTCAGCTCACCTGCACTTCAGTGAATAAATCTTCCCCACCAATTTAACCAGACTGGTTTCTGGTGGGCGGGGCACCAGAGAGGGGGCATTGCCCACACGCTTTAGAGACTCTGCCCCCCCCATTCTGAGAGGGAACAGTTTAGGTGGCCGACGGTCAGAACCTGCAGGGAGTATGCACGCAGATAATATACCTTTAAAATATATTTCAATTAGAAAGGAGGCTAAGGAACTAGTGCACTACAAAGCAAGGAAATGTACAGCACAAAGCATGTCTTTACGCTTTAATAATAATAATATACTGTAACTAATGAGAAATGTGTAATTAAAACGGAACATGAAGTGAGGTCACCATTTTTCATTACCATGATCGACAGCTGAGCGTGGGGCGGGGCGATAGGATGACATTTTCCTAGGGGAGAAGGCGGAGCAAGAGAGACCTGTCCCAGTTTTACCCTGCCGAGCTGCAAGAGAGGGGCGACTTACACTGGAGCAGGCGGAGTCAGCATCAGATGAGCGAAATGGAGAGCAGACACGTCTCTGTCACACACACACAAAGACATACACACACAGTTTCAATCTTTGTTGTACTTCTATACAGCAGGAGTGTCCTGTATATTTTGTCCATGTCTCTGTGTGTGTACCTTGCGAATCTGTGGTAATGTCCCCTGCAAGTAGAGCTGATGAAGGGCAGCAACCTTCTCAGGCTCTCTGCTCATCCACTGGCTGAGGGCAACAATTGGCGATTGGCTGGAGCTCCACTGCTCACCCTGCTGGCGGAGGTGTGCGCGTGCATGACTGGCTAATGCTTTCCTGTTCTCAAAGTCAAATCCACAGAGCTCACACGTAGCTTCACAAGCTGCATGCGCAAACACACACACACACACACACACACACACTCATCATTAATCTAATTAATCTTGAATTTTTTTCTTTTTGTCTGTACTGCAGCATGAACAATGGTAACCCTAACCCAGAACAAACACACACACACACCAGTAACCCTGAAGAGGTACATAATTTGTGTCTCTTCTACTTGTGACCTTATTCTTTCAGTCACTACACACAGTTTGTGAGGATACAAATGTAGACTGATGGAAAGTGAGCTTCTGTCTCATCACCACAGACAGGTACAGTGCCTGCCCGAGCCATACGATCTCTCACACACTCTTCTTCCGTGACATGTGAATAAAATCAGGAGATGGGCATTGCAGCACATTTACATTTCTGAATTCATGAAGATCATGAGTTAAAATTCCAGCACCTCCTCGCTGCTATTGCTTAACTATATGATAAAACCAAGTCACTTAGTTAAAAGCCTTACAGTAAAGATCCCAAAACACATAAACTCTTACACTAGGGATGAAGTCGGTCCTCTCATCTCAAGTATCTCTAGTAAGGGTCATCGCTCTACGCCCATATTAGCAGAGCTCATGCACCTGAAAGTCTTTTTCCATGGCGTCTCCATACCCCTCCCTAACTTTCACAGGGGTCTTTAGGCTTGCTCTTTGTCTGACTTCTATAATACACTCCCAGGGTCATAGCTCTAAGGTTCAGGGATGTACACCCTGCCAGGTCTGAACGGTTCTTAACAGCTTTAGTGAAAAAGCATCATTTTAAATCAACTTTTACTGAGAACTACTAAGGTTAAACCCAACAGAAGTGATGGAGTGGCAGATGTACCTGAACCTGTGCCGTCTGTCTCCGTTTTCTCTCTGCAGAAGTCCACAGGTGACGGTGTGTTCTCTGACTCCTGCCCTCTGCCCTCTCTGATCATCAGCTCATGCAGCGTGTCAATGGGTGAAGCGCACGGCGCCCACTTCACTCCCAGTTGACGCAGGTGAGCACGGGCGTGGCACGACAGAGCTTTACGGCTATCAAACAGATCACCACAGTAATCGCACTTCACAGGCTCAGCCACGGCCACCTCTACCTTGGGGTCTGAAACACACACACAGACTTACTTCATAAATACGCATATGGTGTGTTGACGTTATTCAGATCACAGTTACATTATAATTATAGCATATTTCCACAGAAGGCTATAAAAAGGAGGAAAGAAGCTCAACACTTACCTGGAGTTATATTCTGATTGGCTGGAACTCTAATGTGATCAGACGCTGATTGATCAGTAGTTAAATTCATCTGAGATGGGGGTGTAGGTGTAGTTTTTGTAGATTGTCCAGCAGAGATGTCCAACTCCACTAGCTCATCTTTCGGTTTAGACACGGCCATCCGCGAACCCTTTCTAGCTTTTGGCACTCGGACAGGTATGGGGCCTGGCGCATGAGTGGGCAATGCTTCAGATGGTGGCTTGGCTTGAGCTGGAGTCAAGGGTGTGGTCTGTGTAGGTCGAGATAAACTACTACAGCTACGGCGGGCCATCAGCTCTCTCAGTGTCACCATCGGTGAGCCATGAGCAGTCCAATCAGTGACACCAAGTTGGCGCAGATGAGAGCGGGCATGGCTCGCCAAACTCTGAGTCTTCTTAAAATTCTCTCCACAAAACTCACAGTTTGCCATCTTTGATGAATCACCTGACAGGAAATAACCAAACATCACTCAAGCAGCACTGCGGTTTGGTCTGAACAGAAATATGCGTGCACACGCACACACACTTACTGTCTCTCAGTGTTTTCTTTCTTGTTGGTGAGGGCTTGCTCTTTTTAGGAGGAGGTGGGGTTAACAGAGCAGTGGGCATGTTCTGACCCACTGGCCCTGCCTCCCTTTGGAGTAGATCACGCAAGACCTGTACGGGCGGGGCTTTAGGGTCCAACTCCACTCCAAAATGGTGTAGGTGAGTTCGAGTGTGTCTGACCAGGCCCTTCTTCGTCTTATACCACGCCCCACACAGCTCACACACATGCACACAGTCACGCTGGGACACACCAGACATCTCCACTGCATATACACACACACACACACACACACACACAAAAGAGAAGTCAGGTCTGTGCTGATAATTCACATTTCATGATATTTTCGAATTATTTAAATATGTTCACTTACAGGCTCTTGTACATTACTTTTTAAAATGCCCCTTACTCCTGCAGCATCAGATGTGTGTGTGTGCATGTGTACTTACTCAGGTCAAGGGGTGAGTCTGTATCCTGTGGATCTCCCAGTGATTTGGACAGAGGTGGGAGAATGGGTGAGGTCTTGGGTGGTTTCAGTGATTTGTGGTGATAGAGAGGAGATGATGAGGATGAGGACGAGGAGGAAGAGGAGGAGTCTCTCAGTGAAGCCGGGACAGGAATACACTGTCTCTTCACCAACTCACCAATTTTGACCTTCAGTTTAGTTCCTGAACTGTGTTTGGCTCTACGTTTATTGGTGTGTTTGGCTCCATGTTGGGAGTGTGTTGTGTTTTTTGTGGTGGTGCTATGTGTGTATGTGTGTTTGGGTGTAAAAGGCAAAGCCCCGTCCCTCTCAGTGATCAGTTCATAGAGCAGGCTGATGGGGGCGCCGCTGCTCTCTGACACACACACACCCAGCTGACGCAGGTGAGAGCGGGCATGGCTCGATAACCCTCGCCTAGTCTCAAAACACATTCCACACACCTCACACACATGCACGGCTACTGTTGAAGCAAACACACACACACACACACAAAAGCTGGTTGATATGAAATCTTTAATTAAATGTGTATGAGTGTGTATAGGGAGGTGTGTACTTACACTCAGCCTCATTGTCACCTCTTCGCTGCTCATTTACAGCAACCTCAGTAGCATTCTTTCGTGCCATTTCTCCACCCTTCTCCATTTCTTCACTTTTCTCCATGACTCCACCCTTCTCCATTTCTTCACTTTTCTCCATTTCTTCACTTTTCTCCATGACTCCACCCTTCTCCATTTCTTCACTTTTCTCCATGACTCCCTATAAGAGAATCAGCGTGAAGGTGACCAACCACATGAATACCTTTATCAGATGGTTAGACGTGAGAAAATGTCATGTCACCAGTGCTGTGAGAGAATCTTACACATCACCAGAGGTAAACAAAATATAAAGGACAGTGTTGATGTAAAACAAAATCATGTCTTAGAAATAATCTCCATGTGGCTCTGGGTGATGTGTTCATCTCTTTGTAATGATGGAGATTGTAATCATCGGGTCGAAGATTCAAATTCACAAACATTACAGGTTTATTTCTGCTCATAAAATACTTGCTTAAGAACCATGTAACTTAAATTTATAAATTTACAGTTTATATTTGCGTTTAAGTTTACACCACATACAGCTCCATATACAGATTTTAATAAAAAATTAAAAAAAAAAAAAAAAACTTTTGAAGACTTGGACTCGTGTTCACACTGTTACAAAACACACATACACACACGGGCGCGCGCGCAGAAATGTACTAAACCTAATAAAGTGAAATAATAAAATCATGCTTTAGCTACTTAACTAGCCTTCGACTGGCTAATAATAGAGTTTAAAATGCTCTGTACCAAGACTGTATTATCTCCAGATTACCAACACAGTACATCATCAACGCAATTATCATTCTCACAGTGCGTTTTCTGCATAAATAGTAATAATAATAATTTGACAATATTTAAAGATTTATTTTACCTGTGTGTTTATGTGCTAGCAACACAGTGCTATTGTTTGGGATCAGACGGGACAGGAGGGCAGGATTAATCGCTACAGCACAATCGATATGCGGCCAGCAGACCGAAATAATCGATCTATCCGAAAACTGATCAGTAAAGGAAGTACTGTAACATCGATTTTGGATCTTTTAAAGACAAGTAAAAACTAAATAACAGTGGCAAGCGGTACATAAACAGCAAAGAAATAAGGATAGAAAACAGTGAAAATGTTTAAATTGTTAAGGACCTTTTAGAGATTTTCACAGTGGACGTGTAAAATCTGTGTTTAGGAAATCATTTTCAGATTTGAACTTGGGACATTTTTCCCAACATGCATTTAAAACATTCTTATTATCAGTATGACTTTAGAGAGAAGCATGCAGTCCAAAACCCCTGCACAGTAAGTCTCCAGTGGATATGAGGATGTTTGGCTGGGAGGTGAACACGGACAGAAGGGGAATGGCGATCATTAGATAATGGCATGGTCAGAGAAGCTAGCTACCTACTGGTAAAAGCAATTCTAATCATTTATATCAGCCTTTATTAATATTATTATATCAAATATTAATCTTCAAATCTTGATTCACAACTGAACTAAACTGAAATATTAACGAAATATTAATTTTGAGTCACCAGTGGTATACAAATGAAGTTATTTGATAGATATAAGCCAGTTTGCTTGAATTTCATGATGTTCTGCAATTGCAGGGCAGCTCACACTTACCCCACTTAGTATCAAAGAGTTTTTATTACACCTAGCATCCAAAAATAGAAACTAGCACAAATACTGATTGACTTCCACATGGGCAGAATTTTTGGAGGAGGAGGGAGAACCGTTAATGATTAGTTAATGACTAAGTTGACCGCTCGGGTACACTCTTAACTATCCATCATTTATCAGTGGTGTTTTCTCGTCCTTTTCAACAGTTTCAACTGTTTTACACTGATTACAAATGACACTTTGGTACACTGCACACCACACCCATTATACCTGTTGTTTAGTGAAAAAAAAAAAATTTACTAATGAGAGTGGATACCTGTAAATAAGGTGTGCTACTCTTGCAGAACGGTATTATCTGTGCACGTATACGGAGCTAGAAGTCCACTCTGAATAAATACAGTGAGGATTCCCAGAGGGTGAATTACACACTGGCGTACTGCATGCTGGGTATTTTAGTGATGCTACGTCGATGGGTGAAAACAGGACGACACTACATCATATGTGTTGTTTAAACACAGACAGTGAGTGAAACAATACTGTGCAACAGAATACCGCATGCCAAGACAAATAATATTTACAACTACAAAGTTTTATGTGTTAATTTTCCTTTAAAATATAAATCAACAAACATGTATTCATCAGGAAAATGCTGCAAGTGATAAAGAAAATGAATTTAATCTGGATATGAAAGTGTGGGAAAGGTTTTCAGTCAAACACACACACACACACACACACACATCAGGGGTGCATAAACAGGATGTTTTCAGTCACACATCACCAGATATGATTAGAATTAGGATAATTCTATAGGATTACAAAGATTATATGGTGTACAAATTTACTGTCACATTATAACAAATGGAATCAAAATATGGGAATTTATTAGCGATAACAAATTTCAAAATGTGATCATTTAAAAAAGAAAGAAAGAAAAAAGTGGTTGTCAGCAGAGCAACAGCCAATCAGGATCAACTCTGAGGTCATCATGAAGTCGGGGAAGTGGAACTGCAGCATCGGTCTGTGAAAACTTCAGCAAGAAATGACATTAAAAAAAACGTGTGATATATGTAAAGCCTCAGCATTAACATTACAGCGTAGGATGATTTTATAAACATTACAAAAAAAAACTTCTCAGAACACTGGACAGATTGAATGCTGAAGGAACCAAAAATTTTATGAACAGAAATGTTAAGAATACATTCTGCTAACTGCCTGCAGAATTGTGGAGAAAATAATGTATCACTGGTGAATTTACTCTTCACTCAAAAACACACACACACACACACACACCGACATTTTATTCACACAGCTTTATGTTTGTTTGTTTTACTAATAAGTAAGAGTAAGAGTGCCACACAACCATGAACACTTTCAACTTCATCACTTACACAATAACACTCTAACACTACTTCAAAACGTAATATCACAGAAGCAAAAACTAAATGTAAAAAAACCCTTAGCCACATGTTATGACATCATACACACTGTCTCACTGACTAGGTGTCTCACTGATGTGTGATTCGCTCAGGTTGTCAACATGCACTGTATTTAGCTGCTGCATGTCCTTTAACAGACGAGCAAACTGCTCCTCCTGAAAACACACACACACATACATGCAGAATAATAAAACCACCATGCCAATAACAGCAATAAAGAAAACAACAAACACACCCACAAAAAAATGTAATGAATAAATACTAATACTACTACTAATAAGAATAATAACAATAAGCTTCACCCACTTACCAACACATTCATACGTTCAGCTGCTGCCAGAGCAACACTCAGCTTCCTCTCATCTTCCTCACGCTCCTCCTCAATCACGCCCAGTCTACACACAGACCCAAAAACCGCATATAAAACACACTGATATTTCCATTTCTGTATTTTAATAACATCACACTTAAACTGACACACACCACACACACCACCTATCATTGTATAAGGGCACGTATGTGTGTGAAAGAGCGAGTGTTACCTGAAGGTGGCACTAGCAAGCTGCTCCTCTCTTAGAGTTAACACACTGCGCAGTTCCTGCAGTTCAGCCTGCAGCTGCGTCTGCTGCTCCTGACTCGCAGCGATGAAATCCTCCAACCGCTTCGCCATCTCCAGCTCACGGTCTGTCACCTGATCCACGCCCAAACGCAGCTCACACAACTCCTGAGAATACTGGGAAATACACACACACATTTATGAAAACATTGGCTGTCATATGAAAGAGGTGGTGTTAGAGACAGAAGTGTTAGAGTCAGAGTTGGTGTTAGAGACAGATGTGCTGTTAGCAACAGAGGTGGTGTTAGAGACAGATGTGCTGTTAGCAACAGAGGTGGTGTTAGAGACAGGTATTAGAGACAGAGGTGGTGTTAGAGACAGAGGTGATGTTAGCGACAGAGCTGGCATTAGAGACACAGGTGTTAGAGACAGAGGTGGTATTAGAGACAGAGGTGGTGTTAGAGACAGGTGGTCTGAGGGACAGGTGTTAGAGACAGAAGTGTTAGAGACAGTAATGTTAGGGACAGAGGTGGTGTTAGAGACAGAAGTGTTAGAGACAGTAATGTTAGGGACAGAGGTGGTGTTAGAGACAGAGGTGGTGTTAGCGACAGAGCTGGTATTAGAGACAGAGGTGGTGTTAGAGGCAGGTGGTCTGAGGGACAGAGGTGTTAGAGACAGTAATGTTAGGGACAGAGGTGGTGTTAGAGACAGATGTGCTGTTAGCAACAGAGGTGGTGTTAGAGACAGGTATTAGAGACAGAGGTGGTGTTAGCGACAGAGGTGGTATTAGAGACAGAGGTGGTGTTAGAGACAGGGGTGGTGTTAGCGACAGAGCTGGTATTAGAGACAGAGGTGGTGTTAGCGACAGAGCTGGTATTATAGACAGAGGTGTTAGAGACAGAAGTGGTGTTAGAGGCAGAGGTGTTAGGGACAGAGGTGGTGTTAGAGACAGAGGTGGTGTTAGAGACAGAGGTGGTGTTAGCGACAGAGCTGGTATTAGAGACAGAGGTGGTGTTAGCGACAGAGGTGGTGTTAGAGGCAGGTGGTCTGAGGGACAGAGGTGTTAGAGACAGAAGTGTTAGAGACAGTAGTGTTAGGGACAGAGGTGGTGTTAGAGACAGAAGTGTTAGAGACAGTAATGTTAGGGACAGAGGTGGTGTTAGAGACAGATGTGCTGTTAGCAACAGAGGTGGTGTTAGAGACAGGTATTAGAGACAGAGGTGGTGTTAGAGACAGAGGTGGTATTAGAGACAGAGGTGGTGTTAGAGACAGAGTGGTTAGGACAGAGGTGTTAGGGACAGAGGTGGTGTTAGAGACAGGTATGTTAGAACAGAGGTGGTGTTAGAGACAGAGTGTTAGAGACAGTGTTAGAGACAGAGGTGGTATTAGAGACAGAGGTGGTGTTAGAGACAGGTATTAGGGACAGAGGTGGTGTTAGAGACAGGTATGTTAGGACAGAGGTGGTGTTAGAGACAGGTATTAGAGACAGAGGTGGTGTTAGGACAGAGGTGTGTTAGAGACAGAGTGGTTAGAGACAGAGATGTTAGGGACAGAGGTGGTGTTAGAGACAGGTATGTTAGGGACAGAGGTGGTGTTAGAGACAGGTATTAGAGACAGAGATGGTTTAGGACAGAGGTGGTGTTAGAGACAGAGGTGGTTAGGGACAGAGGTGTTAGAGACAGAGGTGGTGTTAGAGGACAGGTGGTTAGGGACAGAGGTGTTAGAGACAGTAATGTTAGGGACAGAGGTGGTGTTAGAGACAGAGGTGGTGTTAGCGACAGAGGTGGTTTAGAGACAGAGGTGTTAGTAGAGGAGGTGGTGTTAGGGACAGAGGTGGTATTAGGGACAGAGGTGGTGTTAGAGACAGAGTGTGTTAGAACAGGGGTGGTTAGAGACAGGTATTAGAGACAGAGGTGGTGTTAGCGACAGAGGTGGTATTAGAGACAGAGGTGGTGTTAGAGACAGGGGTGGTGTTAGCGACAGAGCTGGTATTAGAGACAGAGGTGGTGTTAGCGACAGAGGTGGTGTTAGAGGCAGGTGGTCTGAGGGACAGAGGTGTTAGAGACAGAAGTGGTGTTAGAGGCAGAGGTGTTAGGGACAGAGGTGGTGTTAGAGACAGAGGTGGTGTTAGAGACAGAGGTGGTGTTAGCGACAGAGCTGGTATTAGAGACAGAGGTGGTGTTAGCGACAGAGGTGGTGTTAGAGGCAGGTGGTCTGAGGGACAGAGGTGTTAGAGACAGAAGTGTTAGAGACAGTAATGTTAGGGACAGAGGTGGTGTTAGAGACAGATGTGCTGTTAGCAACAGAGGTGGTGTTAGAGACAGGTATTAGAGATAGAGGTGGTGTTAGAGACAGAGGTGGTATTAGAGACAGAGGTGGTGTTAGAGACAGAGGTGGTGTTAGCGACAGAGGTGTTAGGGACAGAGGTGGTGTTAGAGACAGGTATTAAAGACAGAGATGGTGTTAGAGACAGATGTGGTGTTAGAGCCAGAGGTGGTATTAGAGCCAGAGGTGGTGTTAGAAACAGGTATTAGGGACAGAGGTGGTGTTAGAGACAGGTATTAAAGACAGAGACAGGTATTAGAGACAGAGGTGGTGTTAGAGACAGGTATTAGAGACAGAGGTGGTGTTAGAGACAGAGATGTTAGGGACAGAGGTGGTGTTAGAGACAGGTATTAGGGACAGAGGTGGTGTTAGAGACAGGTATTAAAGACAGAGATGGTGTTAGAGACAGAGGTGGTGTTAGAGACAGAGGTGTTAGAGGCAGAGGTGTTAGGGACAGAGATGTTAGAGACAGGTGGTCTGAGGGACAGAGGTGTTAGAGACAGTAATGTTAGGGACAGAGGTGGTGTTAGAGACAGAAGTGTTAGGGACAGAGGTGTTAGAGACAGAAGTGTTACAGAGAGAGGTGGTGTTAGGGACAGAAGTGGTCTTAGGGACAGAGGTGTTAGAGACAGAAGTGTTAGGGACAGAGTTGTTAGAGACAGAGGTGATGTTAGGGACAGAGGTGGTGTTATGGACAGAGGTGTTAGGTACAGAAGTGTTAGATACAGAGGTGGTGTTAGAGACAGAGGTGGTGTTAGGGACAGAGGTGTTATGGACAGAAGTGTTAGATACAGAGGTGGTGTTAGAGACAGAGGTGGTGTTAGAGACAGAGGTGTTATGGACAGAGGTGGTGTTAAAGAGCCATGATAATGATGATGTTCAGCATGAAAACACACCTTTTCCAGCAGGCTTGTCTCGGTCTGAACATGCTCTTTGATCCACGGAACAGGAGCGGGTGCAGGTTTATTACTCAAGTTCTACACACACACACACGCACACACGCACACACACATACACACACACAGGAAATAATGTACATCACTATATCGCCAAATTATCAGGGGACACTGCTAGCGTATCATATAAACAACACATCCAGAGTGAGGTTAAAGAACAGATGTTTGGAGGAAAAGGAGATCGCTAGACGCTTCAAAGAGCCCTAATGTCATAAAACCCTCACTTGCTGTGGTGGTGAGATCTTCATGTGGTTCTCTGGGTTCTCCTCATGGTGGATGTCAGACGTCTCAGTCAACTCAGTGTTGCTGGTTGTTCTCTTCAGAGGATGGCGGTGGTGTCTCTCAGAGGCAGGGACACTCTGTGTCCTTGTCACCTGCTTCCGGTTTTTGCCCTTGGCCTGCATGGATGTCGTGTTCATTTGTTGCAGTTGCAGAAGGGACGTGTTCAGTGGACTGTACTTGTCGAGGTCTTTGGGAGGAACATATGTGGGCTTGGCTGTTTCAGCACTGTACCTGAATGAACACAACAAACACAATTGCTCACTACTACAACAAATACGTCCACACGCTACTCAGAACTCCAAATTCTCAACAATCCCTCGCCTGAACACATTTTCACTGCTAAACATTCCTGTTTACTCAGCCTTTCCCACTGGGCATTCCCGAATACATTTAAACATTTCAGGGCTTTTCCGTTACCTGCTACAGGTAATCCGGGGAACGTCTGGGCCGAGATGCTCGGTGATCTGGTTCAGGATGGAGGGTAGAGGCTGCAGGTTGTTTATAGTTTCCTGAAAAAAGAGAAAGTTGTTTAGTGTTTCAGGTTGCAGGTGCATAATTAAAATAAATTGGGATTTTAAGAGAATTTTAGTTCTAATTTTTTAAAATAAAGCAAAGGAAAGTGTTCCAGCAGTTATCTGAAGAAAGATAACAAAATGTGCATTGGAATAATTTTTTTTACATTCCTTCTGTGTTTTTATCTGCAGTTAAAAGTGTGAATTGTGTTTATTCGCATCAGCACAACACACAGGACTTGTGAATGAAGTTGAAGCCATCAGCTGGTTTTGCCTTTAGTGGCAGAACTTTTTTTTTTATTTAAAATTATATATATTTAAATAATAACAAATAAAACTGTAACTTTTTAGTTATAGTTTGTATTTTTTTATTCATAATTTATGTTTTCTGATGAATTTATTACCAGGTTCATTGGGGAGATGATATCCACCAGCAGGCTGTGAAGCACAGCAAGGCGTAAAGGAAGATCCACATAACCATCAAAGTGAGCCATCTCTATTTCACTGTCAGGGTTTGATACTTTCTGCAGGAAACCCCTCATATCATCCCAATGTTCCTCCAGGAACTCATTCATGAACAGCATGTACTCTTCTTTCTCTCCAAACCTACAGTATGAACAGAAAGAACCGTAGAACACTCAACTCAATCCGGTTCATGTTTGGATCTCGAACTCAGCTGCTGAGTATAAATTTTTATTTCATTTCATAAATTCAGTTCAGTTCAGTTCAGGCTAGTTTGTGTGTGGTGATGTAGCATAGTCACTTAGATCATTTTGGTCAGTACCATGTTCTCTGGACTAGAATCTGTGTTTGATTTTTTTTAAAGAGGTGAATCGTCATTTTTATTTGGCCTAAGTGTAATTTGCAAGGTCAGAGTTCTCATGTTTGTTAGTGCGGATATTTGGCTGTAATATAAATTCCTAAAATAAGCTATGAAATTATTAATTAAATGTCTTATTTTATAACCCATAGATATAACTATTTTATCCAACTGGAATGTTAACAAGCTAATGAGTGCTGTGATGCAACACTAACTGCAATTTCTTTGAAAAATTATGTAAAATGAACAATGCGTGTTCGAATACTGGAAGACCGTCCGAATGACTGCATACTTTATGTTCATTCCACAGAGTTGGGTGAGTGACATTGTGAGTGTTATACAGTTCCTGTAACTCACGGGGTGAAGTTGGCAAGGTTCTGCAGCACCTTAGCCGTGAGAGTCAGAGTACGGAGTGTATTGGGTTCTGGGTATGGTTGGGTCAGTCCGAAAAGAGAGGGACTGAGGATGGCTGGACAGAGGAACCGGAGGAACAAAGATGCTGAAATGAGGCGGTGTCCGATGTCTGCTCGTCCACGTTCCTCACAATCAGACACCCAGCTTGAGAAAATTTCATTGAGTTCCACTGGAAAAGAGCTGCAGGAGACGGATCACAACCAGACCACATCACAAAACCAAATCACCCACACTCACAGAACTGCATCACATGGAGGCTGAACTAAAGAAATGAGTTTTTTAGCTTTTTACTGGAGCTACTAGGCTAATGAAAGATTATAGCCTTCACTTTAACATGACACAAACTACATGTCTAAACCACTAAACATCTCCTTTAGATCAGTAAAATCGAGACTGCAGTTCAGACCTGTGCGTTTCGGTGATCTGCCGCACGACATCTCCACACGCTTCCTTCAGGTGGCGCTGGTTGACAAGCAGCTCTGAGGCAGGACATTTCTGTGGATCGACTTCACAGCTTTCTGAAGTTGCATACAGGTGGGCGATAAAATCTCCTGTTCAATAGCATGTGAGAAATGAACACAGGTGATTTTATAGTTTATAAACTGGTGTGTTGTGGGGCAGAGCCAGATAGTGAGAGAAGAAAAGGCGTGTGTTCATACAGTCGTATGTCAGTGTAAATACAAACACACTGGTCTAAATGTATGGTCAGAAATGACAAATTACCTCTACTATTAATTAACTCTAAAATAAAGCATAAAGAAATACAGAAGCATTTCATCCCAGCAGTAGGGGGTGCAACAAAATTATCTACAAAAACAATAAACATGTAGAGGAGATAAACAGATCAATAAAACTGATCTGGAACTTTCTGTACCAAGAGTATCGATGAGATATTTCTGCCCCACCAGCTTCATGTACTCGTCTATGGCTTTGGTGGCCAAAGTGTTTTCTCTGAAGATTAGAGCCTCGTTCTCACCCGAGCGCTGGACTTCAGCACGACCCAGCTCGATTAGGAACTCCTGAGAAAAAGGAAAAGAAGATAACAGGAACCGCAAATATTTCAGTCCTTTTATAGCTAAATCACAGACCTCAAAATACTAATGATAATTATACTCTGTCACTCAGACAGCAGCATGCTGGTCTCCGATTCAACTTCGGTGATGTTTAGATTCAGTCCTTTGTCTCCGTCTGTCCCTGTTTGTCCTGTTTGCACTTATAGTCAGAGTTTCTTGTTCTCATTAATCTTCCCTCTTTCTGCTGATTTGTTGCCCATGTTTATTATTTTATAACTTCTATATTTGGTCAGAGATTTCTGTTCGGTTCCTCTCAAAGTTCCTTCCTTATTCCATCTCAGGAAGTTGCTCTGTCTCAAATGTCACCTTTTGCTCACTCTTTAGGATTTTATTAAAAGGTTTATGTAATTAAAACTGAATTGAATTTAATCTTCCTGACTCATCGATTCCACGGTTGTTAATGTAAATCCAAGCCTTTGAGGGTTCTCCACAGCAGTTTGTTCCCCATGTTTGGCTTACTCTGGCTTTAATCTTACTTTATCTGCTGTTCTGATTAGGAATTTATTCTTTCTTTTCTTTCCATTAAACACTTTAATCCTGCACCACACATAAATTTCATGAAATGAATGTTTTAGATATTTCTCTTTAGTGGACATGATGGTTGTATGTTTTCATATCTAATTCTTCAGCACATCAGTGCAGCAAAAAAAATACACTTTTTTTGTAAATTTGTTTAGAAGCATTAATGATGAGAGCTTGTATCTGGTGGTACCTACCTTGGCCTTTCCGATGCTCTGTAGGACATGGACAAGTGCTCCAGCCAGCTCTTCTTTATCCCTGACATTCAGCAGAGGCTCCATTTTGCTGCACATCTCCACGTACCCCCGTGTGACAGACTCCGCAAACTCCTTATATCTCTCAATGGGCAGCACCTGCAGGTTCTGGAATCGGGCCTTCACCCGGATACTCGCCTGTGGCATAAGCTGCTCCTTTGCCCCACCTGTACCAGGAGGTTTGTAGGGAATGATGGGATACCATTTCTCCTGAAACACTCGTCCTTTAATGTTTGCCAGAGACAGAGCCACGCTGCCCAAAGGGTAGGAGATGCTCTCATCCTTCGAGTGGCGCTTTTTCTTGGGGTCGTCATCACGGAACAGGTAGAGTGTGATTTGTGTAACAGGGGGCAGATTATCAAGCTCGAAAAGCTCGCCCCAAAACAGCTGGCACCCCCCTGCGCTTCCACTTCCTCCAGAAGACACGCCCACGGTGCTCGACCCACCGTCATTCACAGGGTTTGATGATGCTTTACCCACGGCGCGACTACTGGTGCGAGCGAACAGCGTACCGTCGAGATGAACCTCACAGTAGTAGCGCTTTTTTGGTGGGAGACCTTTAGCTTCGTTCACCCAGAGGCTGAGGGAGTTCTCCGTGCGCTCACAGTTATCCTAGATGAGAACCGTAGAACTGTTACAACTAACACACACACACATTCATCGAAGAAACTAAACCAGTAACCAAAAATTAAGTGGGTTAAATCGTCTATTCGCCTGATACACGGTAGGACCGTGGTGCAACATATCACAATACAGAGGTACAGTAACTACACCAGAGAATAAATACATTGGGGAATAAAAACCTCGGGAAAAACTAGTAACAATTGTCTTTAAATTATTGTGTAGTGTAGCAGCAAGAAATGTAGCAGCATCAAAAGAGTCTCATGAATACTGAAGTGTCCAGTGCAGCATTGTTAAGTGGAGTTAGCAGAGTCATGCGTTAATGATCGGACTGCTTCAGGTGAGCATGTGTAAGCAGCAGGTGCTGAGTAACTCCACCCACTATGTCTCCACACGCTAAAATGTACATTTTAAACCACTGAAAAAAATTTATGAATTTCAACAATTAATTAATTTTTCCATTTCCAAGAAAGAGTTAGCTTGTGAATTCTGTTTCATTTTGGCTGAAAGAACCTCATTTTGATACAAAATTCGGTACCTTATTGGGCCGAGCAGTGCGCCGCAGGTTCTCGATCCAGCGATCTCTCTCGGCTGCAGAGCTGCAGCCGAAGCAGTGGTTACTGTCCGAGTTAATCACTTCAAAGCAGTACTTCTCTCCCAGGATGGAGCTGTGCACCGGCCGGATCACAGTGGTACAGTCCGAACTCACGTCCAGACTTTCGGCTGCACTCAGTGGTACTGAGAGAGATTCTCGAGAACCAAACCTGATACACACACACAGGAACACAGAAGCACACATGAGCTTCAACCTCAGAGAAAAATAAACTACTGCACACAGACAGACAGACAGAGAAAGAGAGGCAGAGAGCAAGCTAGATAAACAGATAGAGAGACAGACACAAAAATACAGACAGACAGAATGACAGACAGACTGCACCGTGCTGCAGGACTCAGTCCCACTACATTCAGCTGAGGGTTACTCAGTTTCCTGTGAGCTCCACCCTGCAAACGACGTTTTATCTTCATCTGAACACGAGAGAGAGAGAGAGAGAGAGAGAGACACGGGGGGACAGAGAGGGAGAGAGAGAGAGGGAGAGAGAGAGGGAGAGAGAGGTTATATCAAACATTAATGATATATTTTATAAGATTTCTACTGATGGAATTATTGTGTAATGGTTAAAGCAATATCCTTAAAAATAAAAGACTGCTATACTAAAGGTCAGTGAGAAAAGCTGCGTTACAGATTCAGGGTCAAGAGTGCGATACTCACTCTGGGGTTAGTGTGTGATACTCACTCTGGGGTTAGTGTGTGATACTCACTCTGGGGTTAGTGTGTGATACTCTGGGGTTAGTGTGTGATACTCACTCTGGGGTTAGTGTGTGATACTCACTCTGGGGTTAGTGTGTGATACTCACTCTGGGGTTAGTGTGTGATACTCTGGGGTTAGTGTGTGATACTCACTCTGGGGTTAGTGTGTGATACTCTGGGGTTAGTGTGTGATACTCACTCTGGGGTTAGTGTGTGATACTCTGGGGTTAGTGTGTGATACTCTGGGGTTAGTGTGTGATACTCACTCTCACTCCACCATCCTGAGTTTTGGGCTTCAGGGTGCTGGACACAGAGGCATGATCTGGAGTACACTCTGTACATAATACACAAAATTAAACTGAATATTATTCATTTCCTGTGTGTGTGTGTGTGTGTGTGTGTGTGTGTGTGTGTGTGTGAGAGTTGAGTTACAGGATGTGGTTGTACAGAAACACACAGTGACAAATCATCACTGAGGAACAGAATCTCACTCTAATGAACAATCTCACAGTTTATTAACTTCAATAAACACCGCAATGATTACAACACAACACTCACATCAACACAACACAACACTCACATCAACACAACACAACACTCACATCAACACAACACAACACTCACATCGACACAACACAACACTCACATCAACACAACACAACACTCACATCAACACAACACAACACTCACATCAACACAACACAACACTCACATCGACACAACACAACACTCACATCAACACAACACAACACTCACATCGACACAACACTCACATCGACACAACACTCACATCGACACAACACAACACTCACATCAACACAACACAACACTCACATCAACACAACACAACACTCACATCGACACAACACAACACTCACATCAACACAACACAACACTCACATCGACACAACACTCACATCGACACAACACTCACATCGACACAACACAACACTCACATCAACACAACACAACACTCACATCAACACAACACAACACTCACATCAACACAACACAACACTCACATCAACACAACACAACACTCACATCGACACAACACTCACATCGACACAACACTCACATCGACACAACACAACACTCACATCAACACAACACAACACTCACATCGACACAACACAACACTCACATCGACACAACACAACACTCACATCGACACAACACAACACTCACATCAACACAACACAACACTCACATCAACACAACACAACACTCACATCGACACAACACTCACATCGACACAACACTCACATCAACACAACACAACACTCACATTAACACAACACAACACTCACATCGACACAACACTCACATCGACACAACACAACACTCACATCGACACAACACTCACATCGACACAACACAACACTCACATCAACACAACACAACACTCACATCAACACAACACAACACTCACATCAACACAACACAACACTCACATCGACACAACACTCACATCGACACAACACTCACATCGACACAACACAACACTCACATCAACACAACACAACACTCACATCGACACAACACAACACTCACATCGACACAACACAACACTCACATCGACACAACACAACACTCACATCAACACAACACAACACTCACATCAACACAACACAACACTCACATCGACACAACACTCACATCAACACAACACAACACTCACATTAACACAACACAACACTCACATCGACACAACACTCACATCGACACAACACAACACTCACATCGACACAACACAACACTCACATCAACACAACACAACACTCACATCGACACAACACAACACTCACATCGACACAACACAACACTCACATCAACACAACACAACACTCACATCGACACAACACTCACATCGACACAACACAACACTCACATCGACACAACACAACACTCACATCAACACAACACAACACTCACATCGACACAACACAACACTCACATCGACACAACACAACACTCACATCAACACAACACAACACTCACATCGACACAACACTCACATCGACACAACACAACACTCACATCGACACAACACAACACTCACATCAACACAACACAACACTCACATCGACACAACACAACACTCACATCAACACAACACAACACTCACATCGAAACAAAACTCACTTCGACACAACACAACACAACACTCACATCGACACAACACTCACATCGACACAACACAACACTCACATCAACACAACACAACACTCACAACGACACAACACAACACTCACATCGACACAATACAACACTCACATCAACACAACACAACACTCACATCGACACAACACTCACATCGACACAACACTCACATCGACACAACACAACACTCACATCAACACAACACAACACTCACATCGACACAACACTCACATCGACACAACACAACACTCACATCAACACAACACAACACTCACAACGACACAACACAACACTCACATCGACACAATACAACACTCACATCAACACACCACAACACTCACAACGACACAACACAACACTCACATCGACACAACACAACACTCACATCAACACAACACAACACTCACAACGACACAACACAACACTCACATCGACACAACACAACACTCACATCAACACAACACAACACTCACAACGACACAACACAACACTCACATCGACACAACACAACACTCACATCGACACAACACTCACATCGACACAACACAACACTCACAACGACACAACACAACACTCACATCGACACAACACAACACTCACATCGACACAACACAACACTCACATCGAGACAACACAACACTCACATCGACACAACACAACACTCACATCGACACAACACAACACTCACATCGACACAACACTCACATCGAGACAACACAACACTCACATTGACACAACACAACACTCACATCGACACAACACAACACTCACATCGACACAACACAACACTCACAACGAGACAAACACTCACATCGACACAACACAACACTCACAAGACACAACACAACTCACAACGACACAACCCCCTCACATCACAAAAACACAACACTCACATCAAACACAACACAACCCCACGTGGGGGATTAACCCCCTCACATCTCACACTAACAGAATAATTTAAACAAAACACGCACTCAGGATCGACATAAGTTCAATGATCATTAATTACTAACTCACATCAAAAATCAAAACAACGTGAGGGTGATTAAACCCCCTTTTAAAAAAATAATTACCCACGCTGAAACCACAAATTTTAATCCATCGTTATTAATTCCCAAATGATATCAAAACACACAACATGACAGATTCAAATTTTAATCTTCTTCCTCGCGCTCCACCACAAACAATCCACGCCTGAACACCTGATCCACACACACACACACACACTCAACACTACTCTGTCTCTCTCCCTCACACACACACACACACACTCAACACCACTCCGTCTCTCTCTCCCTCACACACATCTATTTCAGACACATGAGCAGAGTTAAACTGAAGACAAGACGAGAATCTGAGCGTTTCAGTGAGTGGAACACCCAGTGCTGATATTATCTCATAACTTAACAGGAAACAATTTCACACACACACACGCACACACACACACACACACACACACACACACACACACAGTAGGTATTTCATCTGAGTAACTGACACAGCGATACTCAGCTCCATGTCAGAAGCGGCTGCCTGACTTTCTGAAATGAAATCTGTCATTACTATAGACAAGTGTGTGTGTGTGTGTGTGTGTTTTACACACACACACACACACACACACACACACACACACACACTGTTGACAGGACTTGCCAATCTGCTATAAGAATAAAAACTGAAATGTAAAAAATAAAAGCATTGTCTCCTCTCTATAGTCAGCACTGTGGGCGTACACTCATCGTCCATTTTATTAGGAACACCTGCAGTCATCTAATCAGCTAATCACATGGCAGCAGCAAAGACTCAAACTCAGCCAAACGGAACAGCAGCACTTAATTGCTGAAAAACAAATATTAAGTGAAAAAAGAATAAATGTGTGTGTGTGTGTGTGTGCGTGTGTGTAATAAATACTGACCGAGGTTGGAATGACTCTCAGTGAGGTTCTGCAGACTGAGAGATGACAGACAGCTGCTCGCCCGATTCCTCATCCGTAACAATGGCTAGATATACACACACACACACACACACACACACACACACACACACACACACACAGACACAAACACACATCTTAATGTACTGAACACATCGTGTGTGTGTGTGTGTGTGTGTGTGTGTGTGTATACCTCCTCCTCTCGGGAGATGAAGATCTGTCCATCCTGAAGGATACAGTTGTTGATGTCCCACACAGGAACATCCTGAGGAACCCAGGAGAACTGAACTGAATCTGCAGGGTCCACACTTGGCGCATCTACACACACACACACACACACACACACACACACACAGTACCAGTGCTGTCAGAATGAGTAATTCTTGAATCTGACCACTGCATTGTGTTTAATGGAGTGAAAGTTTAACATGGTTTTATTTTATTAAAAGTTTCTTGTTTCACGGTTTAAGGGTTAATTATTTCTAAAACAGAATGCTGAAGGATTAATCTCCATCTTTGAAGAGTTCACCAGAGTCAGTGTTTTACAGAAGTCACGCTGACGTCACCGTGAATCAGCCAATTACACAATCGGGGGCGGAGCATCTGTCTTTAAAAAGAAAAAAAAACACATCCGGGACGAACCAGTAAATAATATCAGTGCATGTACTGACCTTTTACTGACCCTAACATATCTACATGTGATGCTGCTGAAAGTCTAACGTGGAATTTAATGTTTCAAAATTTCATGTAAATTCTTTTTAAAGGGATTTGACAAGAAAATTCTCAATCTGGCAACCGGATGTGTTCACTCTGTTAAAGCTCCTTCACTGTTAGGGTTAAAGTTAACATTTAAATATTTCACTTGAACAGCTGATTTATTTATTTATTTAATTAATTAATTAATTTTTTTTTACAGAGTATTAAATGATTAAGTCTGTGTTTGAGGTTTGTTTTTTTCTATTATTTTATTAATGAAAGTTTTTTTTATATAATTATGATGATGGTCAGCGGTTCTCACCCTCGCGCTGTTGTTGTTGTTGTTGTTGTTGTTGTGCGGTGTTCGTGTTGTTTCGGTTCTGCGCGCGCGGCCTCTTCAGTCTCTGAGACACCTGGCGCAGGTATTTGCGGAGTTTCCCGCCCTGAGGCGTGTCCGCGGCCGCGCCGGTCTCCACCGGTGAGGGTGATGATGATGATGAAGGAGACAGGATAGAGGACAGGAGCGAGCCGGGAGGTTCTGACAGCGCTCTACGGAACGGGTTCTTCCTCCCACTGGTGGGTTTGGTGCTTCCGTTCCCCCCACGCGCTCCCGGGGCCGGTGACGGTGCCGGTGATTTACTGGGTGTGTCCTCACTCTGCGTTTTCCTCCAGCTCTGCATCTTACTCCACTTGTTTCCCGCGCTTTTCTCCGCTGGATCTCCCCGCGCGCCCTCCGTGTGCCAGGTGTACGTGTTTAATAAGTTCCCGTCGTGCGCGCGCTCTCCTCCGTCCTCCTCCGCGTGCGTCCGCGTCTCCTCATCTGTCTCCATCTCTGCGCGCGCCTCTGTCTCAGACTCCTTATCGGTTCCCATGGATGTAGTGCAGGAGATGTAAGGATGGAGTTACTTCACTCTCAGAGGGTTAGCGCCCGTTAAGGTCAGTTCCTCACTGATCTACTGTTTCAGCGTCTCACACACTCCCTGGGTCTGCACGCGCTCTGCTTCATAACCCCTTCCTGTTGCATGTATTTATAGGAAACGTCCAACGTCTGAGCTCTGTGTTTGTCTTCTCTACAAACGAGATGTTTTCAGGTTCTTGCTGTGTTTCCTGCTGTTCCACTGAGGACCTGAGTAAACAGAACCTTTAATACGAACTTCACTCTGAGTTCTCCAGAACCTTCAGCTTTATAATGTGCACTGCCTGCTCTGTTCTTCTGTTGAGTTTCTCAGGTTGTTTCCTGCAACGGAAATGTCAGAAGTGTGTGTGTGTGTGTGTGTGTGTGTGTGTGTGTGTGTGTGTGAAAGGGAGAGAGAGAGAATCTATGTGGTCTTTAAATGCGTCCACCTCTAACAGTCATCAGAATGTTAATACACACACAAGTGAGTGAGGGATGACAGATAAGGACGAAAAAAGAAAAAAAAACTAAGAAAAATCATAAAAAGGAAAAGATGAGCGTAGATAATAAAATAATAAGACAAAAAGAGAAAAAAGAAACCGAGAGAAAACAGATGGGAAAGGAAGAGAAGACAAATGAGGGCAAAGTGTGTGTGTGTGTGTGTGTGTGTGTGTGTGTGTGTGTGTGTGTGTGTGTCTGTTTATCGTTTTAAGTTTAACAGGAAACCGGTTGCGGGTTTGTGCTGCTCTGGCAGGAAATGCTGAAACCAACTGCCAATCAACCAATCACTGTGTGTGTGTATGTGTGTGTGTGTGTGTGTGTGAGAGAGAGAGAGAGAGAGAGAGAGAGAGAGAGAGCAGCCGCAGACACACAGGTGTTTGATATAAACACACACACACACACAGATAGTGACTCTGCAGGGTTTGTTTGTTTTTTTAAATAATCTGGTTTCTGTAGATTTTACACTTTTCACTTTTATCCAGTTCCTGTTTAAATGCTAAAATGAAAATGTTTTAGTGTAGAGAGTCTCACACACTGTGTCTGCTGCAGGACCTGTGAACAAACCTTCCATTCTGTTCCAGGGGCGGGGCTTGCTGCTCTAATGAGTGCTGATTGGTCAAACACACAGACCAACTCTTATACAACTCTAAACTACTTAAAATTTTCAAACACCTGTGTTCAGATAGAGTCATGACCAACACTTGATTTCTTTAGAAATGTGAAGTTGTTGTGTGTGTGTGTGTGTGTGTGTGTGTGTGTATTTACATGCTTCTAGTTAATCCAAACTGTCTCATACTCTTTGTTTGATTTGATGAATGTATGTGTAGGTTTATGGTGGAATGGGTGGAGCTTCATATAGTGTAGGGCGTGGCAGAAGAGAGTGGGGTTGAGGATTTAACAATAAGGGCTCCACTTTTAAAGATGAGACATGTTACATTGTTGGTCCAGCTCACAAGAGGCTGCTTAAACACACACACACACACAGGTTTGGTTTTCACACTTTATTTTATTGTGCATTTGTGTCACAAAACAGATCAGGGTGATGTCTTTAATCTTTGGAAGCAGAAGGACATTCAGGTGAACATGGACAGGAAGTAGAATTATTCCATGGAATTTAACAATCACTGTGTTTTAGAATACTGATCAGAGGGTTCAAATGTCTCAGTAGTTTATTAATCATCTATAAACATGTAATAGAGAGTGTACTGTTGTTACAGTAGAACCGTGACATTAGATTAAAGTGCACTAGAATTAAACCTAATATTTAAAATAACGGCTTTATAGGAAAATAAAAGCTATATAAGGTAGATATATAGTTCTAGTTATATCTTTGTGTGTAGATTTGTCTGGATAGTATGAAATGTGTTTATTAGATAATTTCCTGTTGTGTTGTCTGCTTCTGAAAGTCATGGCACAGTGCATTATGGGTATTCAGTCTGATGATCGAACATTAACCTGCTGCAGTGCATTATGGGATTTCATGAGCGTGTCTAGTTCTCAGACAGGACTACACAAAAGTGCACTACGTAGTGAACAGGGAGTGGTTTTGGGAAAATGAAGATGAACACAAAAAACAGACAAGCACAGAGTAAAGAGCTTCTGCTCTTAACCTACAGACTCTCTCTATGCTAATGAGACAGATTTATTTGCATAATATTTCTATTAAAGCTTAATTTCACCCATCTCTTATTGAACAATATGGTTATGTTAAATTAATAATTAATCTGAAACTAAAGTTATTTCGAATAAAAAGTTGATTTAGGCCACAATTACAAGATTAAAGGTTAATAAAGACTTTAATAAACTCTGAATGAGCTCAAGAACTCAAGTTAAACTGTCCAATCAAAGAGCAGTGCGTATTCGCAGTGAAGCAGTACAAGTGTGTGTGTGTGTGTGTGTGTGTGTGTGTGTGTGTGTGTGTGTTTATTCAGATGATTTGGTGCCATTGTAGTCGCCCTGAGAGTCGGCATCTTCTTCATTAGCATCGGCGTCGATCATGCCCCGCCTTCCACCTGTACGCCGCCCACCACTAGCAAATGATGGAGTCTCATTACCGCGCCTGCATACACACACACACACACACACACACACACACACATTTAAGACAGGATGGCTACTGTACCTTTTGCTACACTCAATGATGTGTGTGTGTGTGTGTGTGTGTGTGTGTACCTCAGTTTGTTCTTCAGTGATGTAACCTCTCTGCTCAGTGTGTCGTTTGTCTCCGTCGCCTCTTCCAGTTCTCTCTGCAGTTTGCGGCGAGCAGCGGTGATGCGCTGCGACTCTTCCTCTGCCTCCTCCACCTGCCGTTTCAGCTGCTTCACCCGAGAGTTAGCTTTCTCTGCCTACACACACACACAAAGTTGAAGTTGTGAGGGATTAGAGGTGAGTGTAAATGTGGTGTAACAGATACAGACACTGATATAACAGAAGGCAGGTTACAGGATGTCTGATGGATACTGGAGCTGCTGTGTGATGGATACTGGTGTGTGTGTGTATGTGTGTGTGAGACCTGGTCTTTGTACTGCTCAGCCTGCTTCCTCTCATCCTCCAACTGATTCATCAGGTCCTTCAGCTTCTTCTCCTTCTGACGCATCACTTTACCTGTGGCCTGTTTCTCCCTGACACACACACACACACACACACACACATGAACCCTCACCATATTACAGTGTGTGTGCGCATGTGAGTGTGTGTGTAGTACACACCTGTTCTCCTGCTCCAGCTGTTCCTCAAGCTGTGCCACTTTAGCCTCCAGAGCTGTCATGGAGGACTTGAACTTGGACTTCACCTGGTTCTCCATCTCCTGCAGTTTAGCCTTCAGTTCTTTGTTCTGTCTCTCCAGCTGCTGACGTGCACTCTCATTCTTCTGTGAAGTCGTTCTTTCTGTCTGAAGCTCGCTCGTCAGTTGGTCCACCTAAAGCATGGAGGAAATGATGGAGTAATGGAGATGATGGAGATGTTGCAATGATGGATGAAGATACTAGAGATGACAGAGATGTAGGCGTAGTCTCACCTGCTGAGCACTCTTCCTCATTCTGTCATTCATCATCTCCATGTTGCTCTGTTCTTCCTCCAGTTCCTCCTCCAGCTGAGCAATCTTGGCCTCTAAACGTCGTTTCTCATCACTCAGAGCAGACCTGCCAAAGTAGCACACACACACACACTGAGTATTAGCCACTAACATTAATGCAGAGCTCAGTGTATTAAATTTGTGTGTTTGCTGCTAATGCTAACAAAACCTTCAGGCCTGAGCTCAGTGTTTCACAGCAACAGCTGTAACGTTAGCTTTTAATAATAATCTCCTGTAAGTTTCTGCTGTAAGATGAACCAATCATGTTCAGTTATGTGTGTTGTGTTGTGTGTTGTGTTGTGTTGTGTGTTGTGTTGTTTGCCGTTTTCTCTCTCATAGTAAATGCTTGTTATTTTCAGTTTCAGTTTTTTTACAGAGAAAAGTATTTTATTTATCAGTTTTAGTGAGGCTCACTTTCCAGATGCGTTACTGGCGAGTTCATCAGCGAGTTCATCACGCTCGGCTTCAGCCTGCTTCTTTCCTCGTTCTGCAGCAGCCATGTCCTGAAAACACACACATACACACACACACAGTATGTTACACACTGTTGTGTTATTTTCACAAAAACAAACACATATAAATAGACACATCTAGTTAACACCACAAAAAACCCTAGAGTAAAGAATACTAAAATAACGAGTGTGTTCCAGAATCTCCACACTGCTGGTTCTGTGTGTAGCAGTATATGACGTATTGTGTAGTGTGTATATGATGTGTGTAGCAGTATATGACGTATTGTGTAGTGTGTATACGACGTGTGTGGCAGTGTGTAGTATTGTGTAGTGTGTATACGACGTGTGTGGCAGTATATGACGTATTGTGTAGTGTGTATATGATGTGTGTAGCAGTATATGACGTATTGTGTAGTGTGTATACGACGTGTGTGGCAGTGTGTAGTATTGTGTAGTGTGTATACGACGTGTGTGGCAGTATATGACGTATTGTGTAGTGTGTATACGACGTGTGTGGCAGTGTGTAGTATTGTGTAGTGTGTATATGACGTGTGTAGCAGTATATGACGTATTGTGTAGTGTGTATATGACGTGTGTAGCAGTGTGTAGTATTGTGTAGTGTGTATATGACGTGTGTAGCAGTGTGTAGTATTGTGTAGTGTGTATATGACGTGTGTAGCAGTATATGACGTATTGTGTAGTGTGTATACGACGTGTGTGGCAGTGTGTAGTATTGTGTAGTGTGTATATGACATGTGTAGCAGTGTGTAGTATTGTGTAGTGTGTATACAATGGGTGTAGTATTATGTAGTGTGTATACGACGCGTGTAGCAGTGTGTAGTATTGTGTAGTGTGTATATGACGTGTGTAGCAGTGTGTAGTATTGTGTAGTGTGTATATGACATGTGTAGCAGTGTGTAGTATTGTGTAGTGTGTATATGACGTGTGTAGCAGTGTGTAGTATTGTGTAGTGTGTATACGACGTGTGTAGCAGTGTGTAGTATTGTGTAGTGTGTATATGACGTGTGTAGCAGTGTGTAGTATTGTGTAGTGTGTATACGAGGTGTGTGGCAGTGTGTAGTATTTTGTAGTGTGTATACAACGTGTGTGGCAGTGTGTAGTATTTTGTAGTGTGTATACGACGTGCGTGGCAGTGTGCAGTATTGTGTAGTGTGTATACAACGTGTGTGGCAGTGTGTAGTACTGTGTAGTGTGTATACAACGTGTGTGGCAGTGTGTAGTATTTTGTAGTGTGTATACAACGTGTGTGGCAGTGTGTAGTACTGTGTAGTGTGTATACAACGTGTGTGGCAGTGTGTAGTATTTTGTAGTGTGTATACGACGTGTGTGGCAGTGTGTAGTATTGTGTAGTGTGTATACAACGTGTGTGGCAGTGTGTAGTATTTTGTAGTGTGTATACAACGTGTGTGGCAGTGTGTAGTATTTTGTAGTGTGTATACAACGTGTGTGGCAGTGTGTAGTATTGTGTAGTGTGTATACAACGTGTGTGGCAGTGTGTAGTATTTTGTAGTGTGTATACGACGTGTGGCAGTGTGTAGTATTGTGTAGTGTGTATATGACGTGTGTAGCAGTGTGTAGTATTGTGTAGTGTGTATATGACGTGTGAGCAGTGTGTAGTATTTTGTAGTGTGTATACGACGTGTGTGGCAGTGTGTAGTATTTTGTAGTGTGTATACGACGTGTGTGGCAGTGTGTAGTATTTTGTAGTGTGTATACAACGTGTGTGGCAGTGTGTAGTATTGTGTAGTGTGTATACAACGTGTGTGGCAGTGTGTAGTATTGTGTAGTGTGTATACAACGTGTGTAGCAGTGTGTAGTATTTTGTAGTGTGTATACAACGTGTGTGGCAGTGTGTAGTATTGTGTAGTGTGTATACAACGTGTGTGAGCAGTGTGTAGTATTTTGTAGTGTGTATACAACGTGTGTGGCAGTGTGTAGTATTGTGTAGTGTGTATACAACGTGTGTGGCAGTGTGTAGTATTTTGTAGTGTGTATACAACGTGTGTGGCAGTGTGTAGTATTGTGTAGTGTGTATACAACGTGTGTGCAGTGTGTAGTATTTTGTAGTGTGTATATGACGTGTGTGGCAGTGTGTAGTATTGTGTAGTGTGTATACAACGTGTGTGGCAGTGTGTAGTATTTTGTAGTGTGTATACAACGTGTGTAGCAGTGTGTAGTATTGTGTAGTGTGTATACAACGTGTGTGGCAGTGTGTAGTATTGTGTAGTGTGTATACAACGTGTGTGGCAGTGTGTAGTATTGTGTAGTGTGTATACGACGTGTGTGGCAGTGTGTAGTATTGTGTAGTGTGTATACAACGTGTGTGGCAGTGTGTAGTATTTTGTAGTGTGTATATGACGTGTGTAGCAGTGTGTAGTATTGTGTAGTGTGTATACAACATGTGTGGCAGTGTGTAGTATTTTGTAGTGTGTATACGACGTGTGTGGCAGTGTGTAGTATTTTGTAGTGTGTATACAACGTGTGTGGCAGTGTGTAGTATTGTGTAGTGTGTATACAACGTGTGTGGCAGTGTGTAGTATTTTGTAGTGTGTATACACGGTGTGGCAGTGTGTAGTATTGTGTAGTGTGTATAGACGTGTGGCATGTGTAGTATTGTGTAGTGTGTATATGACGTGTGTAGCAGTGTGTAGTATTGTGTAGTGTGTATATGACGTGTAGCAGTGTGTAGTATTTTGTAGTGTGTATACGACGTGTGTAGCAGTGTGTAGTATTTTGTAGTGTGTATAAACGTGTGTGGCAGTGTGTAGTATTGTGTAGTGTGTTACAACGTGTGTGGCAGTGTGTAGTATTTTGTAGTGTGTATACAACGTGTGTGCAGTGTGTAGTATTTGTAGTGTGTATACAACTGTGGGTGTGTAGTATTGTGTAGTGTGTATACAACGTGGGGCAGTGTGTAGTATTTTGTAGTGTGTATACGAGTGTGTGCAGTGTGTAGTATTGTGTAGTGTGTATAAACGTGTGTGGCAGTGTGTAGTATTTTGTAGTGTGTATAAACTGTGTGGCAGTGTGTAGTATTGTGTAGTGTGTATAACGTGTGTGCAGTGTGTAGTATTGTAGTGTGTATAGACTGTGTAGCAGTGTGTAGTATTGTGTAGTGTGTATAAGTGTGTGGCAGTGTGTAGTATTTTGTAGTGTGTATACAAGTGTGTGGCAGTGTGTAGTATTTTGTAGTGTGTATACACGTGGTGGCAGTGTGAGTATTGTAGTGTGTATACACGTGGTGGCAGTGTGAGTATTGTAGTGTGTATACAACGTGTGTGCAGTGTGTAGTATTGTAGTGTGTATACAACGTGTGTGGCAGTGTGTAGTATTTTGTAGTGTGTATACACGTGTGTGGCAGTGTGTAGTATTTGTAGTGTGTATAACTGTGTGGCAGTGTGTAGTATTGTAGTGTGTATACACGTGTGTGGCAGTGTGTAGTATTTTGTAGTGTGTATACAACGTGTGTGGCAGTGTGTAGTATTTGTAGTGTGTATACAACTGTGTGGCAGTGTGTAGTATTGTAGTGTGTATACACGTGTGTGGCAGTGTGTAGTATTTGTAGTGTGTATAACGTGTGGCATGTGTGTGTAGTGTGTATAGAGTGTGGCAGTTTAGTATTGTGTAGTGTGTATATGACGTGTGCAGTGTGTAGTATTTGTAGTGTGTATAGATGTGTGGCAGTGTGTAGTATTGTGTAGTGTGTATATGACATGTGTAGCAGTGTGTAGTATTGTGTAGTGTGTATACGACGTGTGTAGCAGTGTGTAGTATTTTGTAGTGTGTATACAACGTGTGTGGCAGTGTGTAGTATTGTGTAGTGTGTATACAACATGTGTGGCAGTGTGTAGTATTGTGTAGTGTGTATACAACGTGTGTGGCAGTGTGTAGTATTTTGTAGTGTGTATACGACGTGTGGCAGTGTGTAGTATTGTGTAGTGTGTATATGACGTGTGTAGCAGTGTGTAGTATTGTGTAGTGTGTATATGACGTGTAGCAGTGTGTAGTATTTTGTAGTGTGTATACGACGTGTGTGGCAGTGTGTAGTATTTTGTAGTGTGTATACAACGTGTGTGGCAGTGTGTAGTATTGTGTAGTGTGTATACAACGTGTGTAGCAGTGTGTAGTATTTTGTAGTGTGTATACAACGTGTGTGGCAGTGTGTAGTACTGTGTAGTGTGTATACAACGTGTGTGGCAGTGTGTAGTACTGTGTAGTGTGTATACAACGTGTGTGTCAGTGTGTAGTATTTTGTAGTGTGTATACGACGTGTGGCAGTGTGTAGTATTGTGTAGTGTGTATACAATGTGTGTGGCAGTGTGTAGTATTTTGTAGTGTGTATACAACGTGTGTAGCAGTGTGTAGTATTGTGTATTGTGTATACAACGTGTGTAGCAGTGTGTAGTATTTTGTAGTGTGTATACAACGTGTGTGGCAGTGTGTAGTACTGTGTAGTGTGTATACAACGTGTGTGGCAGTGTGTAGTACTGTGCAGTGTGTATACAACGTGTGTGTCAGTGTGTAGTATTTTGTAGTGTGTATACGACGTGTGGCAGTGTGTAGTATTGTGTAGTGTGTATACAATGTGTGTGGCAGTGTGTAGTATTTTGTAGTGTGTATACGACGTGTGTGGCAGTGTGTAGTATTGTGTAGTGTGTATACGACGTGTGTAGCAGTGTGTAGTATTGTGTAGTGTGTATACGACGTGTGTAGCAGTGTGTAATATTGTGTAGTGTGTATACAACGTGTGTAGCAGTGTGTAATATTGTGTAGTGTGTATACGACGTGTGTAGCAGTGTGTAGTATTGTGTAGTGTGTATATGACGTGTGTAGCAGTGTGTAGTATTGTGTAGTGTGTATATGACGTGTGTAGCAGTGTGTAGTATTGTGTGCACCTCCTGAAGTTGCATGAGCTCTGCCTCCAGGTTCTTGGCCTTCTTTTCGCTCTCTTTAGCGGTGGCCAGAACTTCCTCTCGGGCAGCGCGGGTATCGTCCAGCTCCCGCTGAAAGTCCTTCATCTGAGCCTGAAACATTCAAGCACACAGTGTTACACCTGTCTCTCTCTCTCTGTCTCTCTCTCTCTGTCTCTCTCTCTCTGTCTCTCTCTCTGTCTCTCTCCTTCTCTCACCTGTAGTTTGCGCAGTTGTTTGATGGCCTCATCTCTGTTCTTATTGGCCGTCTCTATCTGTCCCTCCAGGTCTTTCAAGTCTCCCTCCATCTTCTTCTTGGACGCGGCCATGGCAGTTCTCTGCTTTCTCTCATCCTCCAGCTCCGTCTCCAGCTCGCGCACCTGCAGCAGTCACACACACGGTCATAACCTTTAGAACTTTTTATACAAATTATATTTTTTATAATTTTTATACAAATTAATTTTTTTCAGTGGTCATTAAGGCTCTTAATACACAGTGATAAAGAAATGATATAAAAGTAGTTTTGTGTGTTGGACCTGTTTTATCAGCTGTTTCCTCTTCTCCTCTCCCTGCTCATCTCGTCCCTGCAGGTCTCGCTCGAACTGTGCTTTAAGGGCTTGCATGTTCACTTCCAGGCGTAATTTTGCATCTTCAGCAGCCTGCAGCTCATCCTCCAGCTCCTCCAGCTGCGTCTTCATCTCCTCCACCTGTTGCTCCAAACCACGTTTTGACTTCTCGAGCTCATGGACCTGAGAAACCACAAACCATGACGTTCACGATACACGCAGTAAATGCAAAGCCTGAGGAAGGTGTTTATGACTGTAGTTGGTTAATTCCCTCCCCCTGGTGGTAACACAGTGTTACTACAGTGATACACACGTTCTTGCCGACGTCATCCTTGGAGCTGATCAGGTCCTCCATCTCAGCCCGTAGGGCTTTGTTGGCTCTCTCAAGTTCCTCACGTGCATCCTGTGCCTCCTCCAGTGCCCTCGCCAGGGACAACGCCTTTGTCTCCTTCTCTCGTGCCTCTGCCTCTGCCCGGTCCCTCTCGTCAGCGTATTTACATGACACATTCTTCTCCTCTGCAAGCATCTGAACACATGTCAAATAGTCCCAGTGTGTTAGCATCAAACATACACACACAAACACACCAACACACGCCAACAGACAGACAGCAGACCTGGTCAAATTTCTTCTGCTTCTTTTCCAGGTTGGAGACCACCTGTCTCTGGTTGTCCAGGTCCATCAGAATGTCCTCCAGCTCCTGCTGCAGTCTGTTCTTGGTCTTCTCCAGTTTCTCATAGGCAGCAGACTTCTCCTCCAGCTGGGAGTTTGATGCTTCTAGGTCTTTCTGCAGACGTTTCTTACCTTCCTCCAGCAGCTCCACATTTCCTGACACATCATCCAGCTTCTTCTTAAAATCTGACAACTGGAACACAGAACACCAGAGACAATGTGAGACACATCTAAGTTCTCTCTTTCTCATCTCCCTCCATCTTTCTGTTCACTTCACTGCCATGTTTTGTTTCTCTACTGTCTTCTGTGCTAAGCTCTGCTTTATGGGTTTCTGTGCTGTACGTCTTTATTCTGCTTTTTGTCTGGTGTAAGAGTGTGATGTGTGCTACTCCAAGATGATACAGTATGATGGTACAGGTGATGATCTGACCTGGATGTTAAGGGTGGAGACATGTCTCTCGACATTCCTCTTGGCCTCAGTTTCTTCATCCAGCTGCTCCTGTAGGCTGTTCCTCTCATCCTCCATCTGACGCAGTTTAGTGGAGAACTGCAGTTTCTGACGCGTCTCTTCAGCCAGCAGCTCCTAAACACACATACACACACAAAAAAAACAGAAAAAGAACCATAAAATCTGAATGATCTTAAAAAATGGTTAAAAGGGAGCCTCATCTCTATGCCAGGGATGGTTGTCATGATAGGAATATGTGTGTGTGTGTGTGTGTGTGTTTACCTGTGTGTCTTGGAGCTGAGAGCTCATACCTGCTATGTCCTTATTTAATTTAATGTTCTTCCCTTCAGCCTCATTTAGCAGGTTGGTGACACTCTCCAGCTCCACCTGCAAACACACACCTTCTTATTACAGGAACTTCACACTGTACCAGGGCATTTCTCCACCTGAGAAAGGATGATGTACTCTACATACACTGTGTTTTTGCAGGCTTGCTCATTAGGAATAAAATAGGGATTACATAGTTTAATAATTTAATTTAATAATTTTTTTTTTTCCCTTTCTCTGTTTCTCTACTTTTGTAAAGCTGCTTTGAGACAACGTCCATTGTAAAAGGCACTATACAAATAAATTGAATTGTTTTTGGGAAGAGATGAAGAGTTTTAACAGTTGTTTTAGGAATTGGCCTCATTAGTATGATAATAGACTGTAGTCTGGGAATCCTGGCCTGGTTTATGTGTTTATATTAAACAGGTAATGAGGATGTGATGGTGCTGGAGTGTGTATGTGACTCACAGTGATTTTTGAGACTCTGTCTCCAAGCTCTGCTTTCTGTTTCTCACTGTCATTGAAGCGGGACTGCAGATCTGTTAACTGTCCCTCCACTTTCTTCCTCTTGTGCTCCACGTCCTGCTTGGCCTGAGAGAGTGAGCGGATCTCCACAGTTAGCTCTGACGTCTCCTTCTCCAAAGCCTGTTTTGCCTTCTCCAAGTTAGTCTTCACCTACACAACGCAAAAACAACACAAGCAGGACATTACAATACAGAAGCATCTGTGAGAAATGAGCTGATACAGTAAAGGGGTGGCTCTTAAGGGTCTCATGTACGAGGAAGTGTTATAGACTTGAGTGAAAAGCAGGTCTTGTACCCTCTTGGCCTGTTCCAGCTGTTCTGTAAGCTCCTCCACAGCCTGTGTGTGTTTCTGTCTCATCTCCTGCACCTGAGCCTCGTGGTTTCGGCTCTCCTCCTCTATCGCCTTCTTCAGCAGGGTCACTTCCTGTTCACGCTTTGCCCTGTAGGAAGTACAATACTGTTAGGTGAGACTAATACCTGCTCCAAAATGAACAATTTTGTTATATCCAACTGGCCAAACACCCCCAGTTCAGCCTCAGTGCATTCTGAGTAAGTCATGTGCTGATGCACCTCCAGTTTAGAATCAGTTTCTTATTACAGAACAATAATATAACAGTGAAGAGCTGATGACGCTGCACTAGCCTGAGCTCCTGCTGCGTGGCTGTGGTGTCCAGCGTGTCCTCCAGCTCAGACTTCAGAGCCTCCAGCTCCTCCCCCAGATCTCTCTTAGTTTTCTCTGCTTTGTTTCGGGCAGCTCGTTCAGAGTCCAGGTCCTCCTGCAGGTCTGAGATGATGCCCTCCAGCTCACGGATCTTCTTCAATGCATTGTTCTTCTGTGCTGTCTCATCCTCCAGCCTGCAGACACACAGGATGATTTTAGAATTAGGTTTCCTTTCCTCTTCTCAGTTACTTGAAATGAGCACAAATCTTATTTATTAAAAAAACAACATTTGGGCTTTTTAAAGCTGAGCATAAAAGTATGTGGTGAGCCGTATAGGGAATAAGGAGTAGGGAGTAGGGGACCGGGAGTAGGGGACAGGGAATAGGGAGTAGGGGACAGGAAGTAGAGAATAGGGAGTAGGGGACAGGAAGAAGAGAATAAGGAGTAGGGAATAGGGAGTAGGGGACAGGAAGTAGAGAATAGGGAGTAGGGGACAGGAAGAAGAGAAAAAGGGGGGGTAGGGGAGAGGAAGTAGAGAATAGGGAGTAGGGGACAGGAAGTAGGGAATAGGGAGTAGGAAGTAGGGGACAGGGAGTATGGAAGAAGGAGTAGGGGACAGGGAGTAGAGAATAAGGAGTAGGGAGTAGGGGACAAGGAGTAGGGAACAGGGATTAGGGAATAGGGAGTAGGGTGTGAGTGTGTCACCGTGCTAGTGCAGCCTGTAGCTCCTCCTCCTTCTTAGCGAGCTGAGCCTTTAACTCAGCGATTTGTGCCTGCAAGTCTGCAATCTGTTCCTGCAAGTCATTTGACTCCGCCTCCAGCTTCCTCTTTAGCTTGTCGAGCTCTTGACGTGTCTTTTCTTCTTTCTTCAAACGCACTGCAGGTCAACAGCGAACATGACAAATTAGCATTAGCAATATATATTAGCATTAGTAGTAGTAATTCTGCACACCTTCCAGTTCTGAGATCATGGACTCGTGCTTGTTCTTAAGCTTGGTCAGGTTTTTAGATTTCTCCTCTTCTTCAGCCAGATTAGCACTGAAATCAGCGACACGCTCCTCTAATAGTTTCCTCTCCTACACACACACACACACACACACACACACACACACACAAAAGTAAGTGAAAATGTCTACATATACAGCCACTGGGGCTGAATCCGTGCAGAAGAGGAGTTAGAACAGGATTTGTACAGGACACAAATGTAAATCTAACCTTCAGAAGTTTGTTGTTCTGGTCCTCCATCACCAGCAGGTCATCCTCCAGTTTCTTGATCTTTCCCTCACAAGTGACCTTCTCCAGCTGCAGCTTTTGCCGTGCATCCTCCTCCTCCTCTAGGTGCTCCTCCAGCTCCTGAAAACAGGTCCATCATCACCATCTCCCATACAGACTACCATACACTCTTCCCATTCATCATCATCGTAACATCTTCCAAATGTCACCATGAGCTCTGACACAGAACACACACACAAACCTGAGAATTACACTGATATAGTGAACCACACCTGGATCTGCTGGTGCATCTTCTTCTTGTCAACCTGCAGGGTGGCACTCCGTTCCTCCTCCTCCTCCAGCCGTGCTTCCATTTCATGAAGGATCTCCTCCAGCTCTTGCTTCTTAGCGGCTAAACGCACTCTCATCTCCTCCGCCTCAGCATAAAGCTCGGTCTCAGCTTGGAGCTGCTCCTGCAGAGCGTTCCTCTCCTCCACCGTCTAAATAGAACATCAGTGATATAAAGAATATGTTACAGCAACAGTTAAATAGGTTAAACTGTGTTAAACCTCTGTCCATCCTGAACACAACAGGTGTAGCTGTGTTCAACTCCTCACCTGTGTGTGTTTCAGTATGATGTCTTTCAGCTCTGTCTCATACTTCTGTGCTGAATCTTTGGCTTTCTGAAGCTCCTCCTCTTTGATACTTAGCTCCTCCTCTTGACGTGTCACCTGGAGTAGAGGCTTCACCTGTAACAAGGAAACCCTCACACTGTCAGCTGATCTTACATCACTTCTACATTTAGACTTATTACTGCAGTTTAATAAACAGGTGTTTAGACAGTCACATCTTAAACATTCCAGTTTGATATGGAATGTGTAAAAATGCAGAAAATTTAAATAGTATTTGAACAGTGAAATTGGTTCAGGTTTAACAAACACACTGACCTTAGTGAAGAGTCTCCACCACTGCCAGTTCCTGAGCTTCAGATAAGCAGCACAGTTCCTCTGGATCACTCGCATCGCCGTGAGCTGCTGCTGACGCTTAGCAAATGCCCTACACACACACACACACACACACACACACACACACAGTCAGTCTAACTCAAACCTGTGTTCTACACACTCTGACTGTATGTGGTGGGCATGGTCTTTACTTTCTAGCAAGGAAGCCACGGGCCTGAGCCTGGAAGGCAATAATAATGACAGTGATCTTGAGGTCGCGCTCCTCCTCTAGCTGAGCCAGAACCCCGGTCCTGAAAAAAATCTTACTCTGCCCAATCCGGTAAAGGTTAGGGTCCAAGTCCAGGTGCTTAATCTACAACAGGAAGAATGGTTGGCTTAAAGTGGGACAGTAAGCACTGCTGCTAATTCATTATATAATCACACTTCGCAGCTTCTGGCACTAATGTTACTAATACATGGTCACTCTACAGGTTATAGTGCTTATACATTCATATTTATATTTTTATAATTGTACATTTTATACTTTTTGTAATTATTTTACTGAATATGTTTCTTTTATTACTCTTATTTTTGTTATTCTACTTTTTGCTGCAGCTGTAATGTGTGAATTTCCCTGTGGGATTAACCTATCTATCTATGGATCTATATTCAGCAGTCTGATCTTACACATGTAGGTGAGGGTGACAGCAACTCACCATCAGTATGCAGGCCTGTTTTCCATCCATGAAGCCCTTTGGAATGGCATTGGCTGCCAAGATCTCATACCTGAACATCACATAAGATAATATCATCATAATAACACTGAGCTCAGGAAGCTACAGGTGCAATTATTTTATCTGTCAATAATTAATTAATTCCTTAGTTATTTATACAATTCTTACACACATCTGATTAGTAAACATTAATATTAGTAAAGTTAGATGTGTGTGTGTGTGTACCTCTGTCTGAACTCCTGGAAGACGATACGGTTGGGGAAGCCCTGTCTGCAGATCCTGATTCCCTCCAACACACCGTTACACCTGAGCTGCTCCAGAACCAGGTGAGCATCAAGCTTACCTGCCTGGACATCACACACACACACACACACCAACAGATCAGCACAACAGAACTAACAGTATTATAATAATAATATTTAATAACATTTAATAATTAATTGCACATATCTGCACACACTTTTCTGCCATCTAACTTTTCTAACATTCATATTAAATTTTTACATTTTTCTATTTCTATGCATGTAAATTCTGTTCTTCTGTAGCCAGGTAAAAGCATTTCACTGCATGCTGTACTGTGTTTGGTTGTGTGTGAGACCAATAAAATCTGAATTTGAATTAAAGAGCTGCAATGATGCCACTTGAATATCTTTAATAAAACATCCACAATAGGCTTATGACCTGATCCTGACTATGTACTGAATCTGCACTGACCCGATACTGATTCCATACTGAACCCATATTCATTTGGCCCTGATTCCAAATCAATCCCATATTAACCCTAAAATCATACTAAACTGATGCTGATTCCTGAACACTTTTCTATGCATAGTGTTAGTTGGAAGAGTGTGAAATGGTCATTCTGGGGGTGTTGCATACAGTGGGAAAGAACACACCCTTTTCTCATGATTAGGGATGATGCAGCGGACGAAGTTGGGCTGTGTGTTGTGGAGTGTGGTCATCAGTTTAGCCAGAGACTCTTTGTAGAGCTGACCAACGGTACGGAACATTCCTTTCTTTGTCTTAGAGGAACTCGGCATGGAGCTGTCCGACATCTTCGCAATTGTCTCCAGTCCTACCACACGGTCCGCTAGAGATGGAAGAGATAGAAGGAGAGAAGAGATGGTAAAACAGTGGTTATGTGTATGTGTGTTGATGCAGTTCACCGATGCCAGCTGTTCAACTGCTCACTGACTGACGGCATGTCTTAGGAACTGAAATGTGTAAACCCTTGTGTTGACCTGTTGAAATGTGTTGACCTCTATACTGTGGTCTGTGTCCATATAGAAAATTGCAATTTGAACTATAAGTAGTATATAACTATAAATAAATACTATATAACTATAAATAAATAAGTATATAAAATAAAAATAAAATATATAAAAATAGAGATTGTTAAATATATATATTTTATTTTTATATAAATACATTCATCTCATTTTATACAACTGAGTAATTGAGGGTTAAGGGAGTTACCCAAGGGCCCAGCAGTGGCAGATTGGTGCTCCTGGGGTTGGAACTCACATCCTTCTAATCAGTCCAACACCTCAACCAGTGAGTTACTACATCCCACTTCCCTCTTTAAAGATCCCGTCATTTTACCAGAACGAGTGGTGGTCAGTTAACATCCTCAGCACCCCAGTCACCTCAGCTCTGAGTGTTGGCATAGAGCCAAGAGTTGAGTTCAGATGATGGTGCTGTAGTCTGTGTATTCCCAACATCCTTGGTGATATCTTTGCTAGTAGTATTGGGAAGAATGGAAGAGAAACATTCCACTGTAGTCCGTTGGCTCTCGTGTACTGCCTGTGTGTGACTCCACTGCCTTCATGCCCAGTGTACAGAGTTTAAGACAAAGGGCACGGTTTGCCTTGTAGTCATTTCCAGCCACTGGCTTTAACCACTACAAGAACTCATTTTTCTCAAGCCATTTCCATTAAACTTGCAGTTACCCAATCTAAACTAGCCAGGCAGCTGGTCAGCTCGCTGTGGTTTGACCTGTACTCTCATACCTTCATTCTTTCTGATGACGCAGTAACTATCACAGAAAAAAAACGGATTTGCTCTGCCCATTGACCGTAACTTGATATGATAATATGTAAGACACATTGAATCTGAATTTAAGACAATTTAATACTTTTTAAAGCCTTTAATTAGAAATACTTTATTTAATACTTTTATTTAAAGAGTTTTTGGTCCCCCTGGCCACCCTGTTACTGAGCTGGTGAGTAATCCAGATAGGAAAGCAAATAAAATCAATTCTCTCCATGTATAAAACCTGAGTAAGTGCTGCAAAATTAATAACCTGCATTTTTGGAGCTGGTGTAATTAGCCACAGCTACTTGTTGTCCTTTTATGGTCACACATTGAAGATGTAAATGTACAGCTTAACTCACCGTCCTTCCACAGATCCTGCACAAATGCACTGGACGAGTTGTTGAGCAGTGCAGTAACGTTATCGTTCAGCGGGTCCATGTTCTTTGTCAGCCATGCTACAGCATTATAGTCCACCTATGTCACACACACACACACACACACACACAAATATGCACATAAAGAAAAGAGCCATAAGATGTGTATCCTGAGCCCGTTCCAGCCCGGCTCCACCTACCCGGCCAGCGTAGTGCAGCACGGAGAACTCGGTTTTGTCCTTTAGCTGTTTGGGTTTGGCAAATTTCAGATGATTAGCATGTTGGTTTGTGAGCTTCTCTACAAATGACACGTCTGTGGCTTTAGGGAACCAACACTCCTCATCCAGCAGGGCCAAGATACCCGGGGGGTTTGTCTGTACACACACACATACACACACACACACACTCAATGAAACCCTGAAACACTGTGGACGTTACCAAATGAGATGAGTATAAGCTTCTTGTTGTGACGTGTTTATCAGTAAAGCGGGATGCGGCTGCGAGATCAAGGAGCTGAACGATGCTCTGTAAGTATTCCAGCAGCCTCACTAACTTGTGCTCATTAGTCCTAAAAGTTTTAGGTAGCTAATTAGTTGTTTTTCACCAGTATGGGAGTGCAGTACCAATCTCAAACTGTTCTGATGTACTTTCACTGATTTTCTGTCAATAGCTGCTGCTGTGTTGCTAAGAAACTGGTGATATTACAAGCAGACAGAGGGCTAATGCTGTACTTTCATTTCATTCAAAGTTTTTTTTTTTAACAATGGACATTGTCGCAAAGCAGCTTTACAGGACTTTACGCTCCACTCCAGCACACTCTAGAGGAATCTCTTCCTTTTTCGTCTTAAACCCTGCTCTTCATGAGCTTATAGACATCGTCCTTATAATGTCTTTGGCGTGCACACAGTACTTCCCCCATGAAGATATCAACACACACTGACCGGCCTCTCGATGAGTTCAATGCAGGGCTGCAGGTCGAGACCGAAGTCGATGAAGTTCCACTCGATACCCTCGCGCTGATACTCCTCCTGCTCCAGGATGAACATGGTGTGGTTGAAGAGCTGCTGCAGCTTCTCGTTAGTGTAATTAATACACAGCTGCTCAAACGAGTTGTCCTGGAGAGCAATTATCATCACTGTTAGTGTTAGTCTCACCACAATGTGGTTAAAATGCGTATATATCAAAACATTAGGAAATAAGCTTCTGGAGGATGTGCTAGAGTCTGGTTCAGTAAAAGAAGTACAGTCTTCTAATGTAGTCTTTATTTTGGACACATGCTCCTCTGTTTTTCTGAACAGGAGATAATTGCATGATGCAGTTCCTCATGACAGATATTTTAGTCCAGTCTGATACTGTAAACTGTGATCATCATGTGAATTTGACAGTGAAAGTGACTCTGTCATTCAGCTAGAACCCTTCACACCTCAAAGATCTCGAAGCCGGCGATGTCCAGGATGCCGAGGAAAGATGCTCCTTGACGTTTGGTTTTATCCAGAGCTTTATTGACACGAGCAAGAATCCACCGGAACAGACGCTCATACGTGGCCTTTGCTAAAGCCTCTATTGCAAAATCAGCCTACACACACACACACACACACACAGGATGTGTTTAATTGTATTGGTTCTGTAATCTTCAGACCAGAATGACAGCCCGGTGCTCGTCCTGGGGTGGTAGTGTTACCTGCTCTTTGGTCTGGGCTTTCTGCACCACCTCTCGGCCGACTTTAATGCGTGGAGTCAGGATGGCACGAGTGAAATCGGTCACATTGATGCCGGACAGGTGACAGACCTTCTGTGCAGCTGTGGGAGAGACATTATTTTCACTCTTTTTGAATTTCTGGTCATTTGATACTCATTTTCAGCTTCTGTTTTCATTTTAAAACTCTCATGAAGTTACAGAAGTGAGTTGGTGTGAACTCTGACCGGTGTTGTCGGGCATGGTGGCCTGCTCCTGGTTCCTCTCTTTTTTAAACTCAATGTTGCCAAGCTGCAGCACTGTGGACACCACCTTCAGGATTCCTGATGAGTAAAAACATCACACCCGTATTTACATTAAGATTTCAGAAAGTGTTTTCATCTCATCTGTAGTGTTGCTTGTGGATATGTCTTTAAATTTTACAGTAACGTCTCAGTCAATCCTCTCTGGAAACCCTTTCTTGTGATTGTGCTAGCATTGTCTGTTTGTTACCTATCCTCTCCTCGTCAGTGAAGCCCATGATGTTCATTGCCTCCATCGTTTCTTCGTACATCTCGTCGTCCTGATTCCCCGGGATCTGGACGTGTCCGGCTACCAGGAAACGGTAATTATTGAAGTTCTCCAGCAGGAGTTCCTCTGGGGGAAGATGGGAAGGACAGCATGATGGAGAGCGAGATGAGAGACCACTCACCCCATTGTGTGCTCACTTTCACACTCCTCATGAGTGTCTGATGGACATTTGGAGACTTTTGTGAAAGATCTCTAAATCACTGGACTGCTCAGACTACACAGCATCACTGTACATCATATCAGGACTGCCAGGAAGATGACGAACATGCCCACACTCCATTTTGAACACGCTCACATTATATTCACAAATCCATAATCTGAACTAAGAATGCAGATTAATACCTGAAGATGAATCACAGCAAGATGAGGCAGCTGTATACTGTATTCCTGGAAAATGCCTTGGTCTTGATCTGCTCTGAGAGCTGGACTACCAGAACACCCCATCCTACCACCCCCAAATACCCCCAACACACACGTACATACACACACAGACACTACCACCACCTTTACCATTAATGCCAGTGGCTCTTTGTTGGTGATGAATCCTGCACTGTGGCCTTTAGGTGTTCAGACTCAATTTTATGAATTTAACAATCTGACTGGAATAAGATCATAAACACTTCAGCAGTCTGGATAAGAGCTTCGTAATAACGAATACTTGTACCTCGCAGATTTTCCGTGGCTCCTGCCACCATGTAGTAGAAGATGTGGAAAGCTCTTTCAGTTTTTGCCTGTCGGATACAGCGAGACTTTTCCAGCAGGTCTGAGAGTTGTGCTCAGGAAACACACAGTGATTTTTAATCAGGACTGGGTTTATACAGTGGTGTGAAAAAGTATTGGCTGAAATATCCTGATGTCTTATGTTTTTGCATGTTTGTCACACTTTAATGTTTCAGATAATCAAACACATTTAAATATTAGTCAAAGATAACACAAGTAAACACATCATGCAGTTTTTAAATGAAGGTTTTTATTATTAAGGGAAAACAAAATCCAAAACTACATGGCCCTGTGTGAAAAAGTGTTTGCCCCCTAAGCCTAATAACTGGTTGGTCCACCCTTAGCAGCAACAACTGCAATCAAGCGTTTTCCATAACTTGCAGTGAGTCTGTTACAGCGCTGTGGAGGAATTTTGGCCCACTCATCTCTGCAGAATTGTTGTAATTCAGCCACATTGGAGGGTTTTCGAGCATGAACCACCTTTTTAAGGTCATGCCACAGCATCTCAATGGGATTGAGGTCAGGACTTTGACTCGGCCACTCCAAAGTCTCCATTTTGTTTTTCTTCAGCCATTCAGAGGTGGACTTGCTGGTGTGCTTTGGATCATTGTCCTGCTGCAGAACCCAAGTTCACTTCAGCTCGAGGTCGCAAACAGATGGCCGGACATTCTCCTTCAGGATTTTTTGGTAGACAGCAGAATTCAGCCCCAGACCATCACACTACCACCACCATATTTTACTGTTGGTATGATGATCTTTTTCTGAAATGCGGTGTTACTTTTACGCCAGACGTAATGGGACACAGACCTTCCAAAAGGTTCAATTTTTGTCTCGTCAGTCCACAGAATATTTTCCCAAAAGTCTTGGGGATCATCAAGATGTTTTCTGCCAAAACTGAGACGAGCCTTTATGTTCTTTTTGCTCAGAAGCAGTTTTCGTCTTGGAACCATTTTTGCCCATTTCTGGATGTTGTTGTGGGGTCTTTTGTGACCTCCTGGATGAGTTGTCGCTGCGCTCTTGGGGTAATTTTGGTCGGCCGGCCGCTCCTGGGAAGGTTCTCCACTGTTCCATGTTTTCGGCATTTGTAGATAATGGCTCTCGCTGTGGTTCGCGGCAGTCCCAAAGCTTTAGAAATGGCTTTATAACATTTTCCAGACTGATAGATCTCAATTACTTTCTTTCTCATTTGTTTTTGAATTTCTTTGGATCTCGGCATGATGTCTAGCTTTTGAGGATCTTTTGGTCTACTTCACTTTGTCAGGCAGGTCCTGTTTAAGTGAGTTCATGAATGCGAACAGGTGTGGCAGTAATCAGGCCTGGGTGTGGCTAGAGAAATTGAACTCAGGTGTGATAAACCACAGTTAAGTTATGTTTTAACAGGGGGGCAAACACTTTTTCACACAGGGCCATGTAGTTTTGGATTTTGTTTTCCCTTAATAATAAAAACCTTCATTTAAAAACTGCATGATGTGTTTACTTGTGTTATCTTTGACTAATATTTAAATGTGTTTGATTATCTGAAACATTAAAGTGTGACAAACATGCAAAAACATAAGACATCAGGAAGGGGGCCAACACTTTTTCACACCACTGTAATTCTGGTCTGTAGAAATGTTTCCTAATACTGTCTTCCTAGTTATTGGTTTAAAGTTATGGTTTGAAGAGTTATAAATTAGTTATTAGCATTATGTTTTAAGGTTAAGGATTTTATTTATGTTAGTAGTGTGTGTTAGTTGTACAGTTTACAGTTGTACAATTTAGTAGTGTTACTATTATAGTTTTGGTTGAATAGTGTTAAGTCTTCAGTGTTTTAGGGTTAGAGGAAACTGACATTGTGTGTGTGTGTGTGTGTGTGTGAGTGTAAGGATACAGGTTTCAATATTTGCCCCGACGATGTAGCCTGTTACATCAAAGTTAATCCTGATGAATTTACCCTGTGGGAAAAGCAGAGGAAAGACAGGAAGTTGAGTGATGTCTTAGAATTTTACTTCCTGTCTGCTTAAGGAAGTGAACACTGTTTAGGCAGAAACTCACGAATCGTGATGAATTGTCATTCTTAATGGTCTTGGCATTACCGAACGCCTCCAGAATAGGATTGGCCTGCAGAAGCTGCTTCTCCAGCTCCCCCTACAGGCAGGATAGAGAACACCAGGGGGAAAAAACATGTCATCATCATCATCATCATCATCATCACTCCCCACGCACACTAATATGTTTAGATTCATTCATAACAGCAGGAATTTCCTGTTAGTCTGATCACTCCATAAACTTTCACAATCAGACGGAGAATCTGACTGAATGTTGAAGTGAAAATTCAAGTTGCTTTTCCTCAAATCTCATTAGACTGTAACTCACTAATTAGCCCAAGACACTGCCAGAAAATTTATCTTTACCGAGTGTTTAAATTCAGGACATAAATGTCCAGTTTAAAAAGTCTAATCTATAATGACCAAAAGCCCCTAAGTTAGCAGTTAACTAATCTGCAATTTTGCTAGTTAAGGTCTCAGTAAACTGGTAGAAGTCTCTAAACCAAGTCACTGTAGATAAAATGTGTTTTTGTTTCACACAAAGGCTAATCATCAAACCAGTGTGATTTACAGCAATGACTTTACCTTGCTCCTGCTCAACACACTGAGTAAGTGCACACTTGAAAGGGGAAGTGGACAAGGGAGACTTGAAAACAGAAATCAGGTGCAGATGAGATTTCACTGCACTGAAGCGTACGAGAGACTCACCCTGACATCAGAGAGGAAACAGAAAAGAGTCATGTGTACCCAAGAGAGGAGAGAGAGCCGGAGGGGCGGAGGTCACCAGAAACTTCAGATACTAACACACACACACACACACACACACACACAGAGAAATAAAAAGAGACAGGGAGCAGAAGGAACATGAAATAAGGGAAAGATGACAGAAAGAAAGAGAAAAAGAGAGAGAGAGTTCTGAAACCAATAAACACTGATAAAACAAATAACCACTATCGTGACTACACACACCCTCTACCAAACTCACACACACACACACACACACACGAGCGTCTCTTGTGTGAGTGTGTTCTGCATGTGTCGTGTTCCTCACGCTCATGTTGCATTATTATGCATTATAAATTACTGTATCACATGAGTTTAATAGAGGGTGTTTAACTACCTGTGTAGTGTGTAATTAATGTGTGTGACAGGAAATGACATCATCTAGTCCAAAAGGAAGTACACTCTCATGCTCACAAACCAGGTGACACTGTTTCAGTGCCAGAGCATCGCTGACAGTGAAAGAGTTTAAAGAATCTCAGATGGGGGAAAATACATCTGTCCATCAAAACATTTTTACAAATTGATATTTCTTAAAAAAAATTCATTACAATTTTAGCTGAGGATAAAATCAGCAATTTGCATCGTGTGTCCCTCCATGTAAGACTTTCTCACACTCGCCACGCTGTGAGTCGCGTCCAGCGGCTGGATATAAGGTGGACAACATGGTGCTGCTGATTCTCATGAAGCTGTAGTGAAGCCAGACGGTGAGAAGCATACACATCCGTCCTGTATCTCATCTGTATCTCACAGAGACAGGCGTGTCTGAACCACTACACACTCCACATGTCCTACACACCCCCTCCTTAAAATCTCTGACATGCCCTTTTATACCTCATCTATATTTTATATATGTGCTTCCTGGAGCGCTTTTACTCAAAAAAAAGTGCAAAAGCTCTTTAGGGGATAATTCCTCATGGCATATTCCCAGAGACGGAAAACCAATCCCTTCTGAATAAAGGTTTAACTTTAAGGAGTTTCTGCTGGAGCAGCTTTCAGCAAGTCTGTGTTGTGAAAATAGAACATAAATACATAAACTAAAACTATTCTTACATGGGGAAGTGTGTCTATCTTTTGTCCTCTCATATCTGTGATGGCCACGCTCCCATCTCCCCAACCTGCCCCCTCCCACTAAAACAACGCCAGTTCAAATTTGTACTGCAGCCACTAGAGGGCGACAGAGTCGTGACTTCTGCTCTCAGCTGCTGTCATGTTGTCCACCGTATATACAGTCATTAGTCACGGCATGCAGGTTTCCAAATGTAACACACACACACACACACACACACACACACTCACACACACTCACACCACATAAAGGAACTCCAGCATTCACTTTACTCACATAGGCCAACTGCTGTCCTGCATGCTGCTATTCGGGGGAAATCGATTAAACAAACATTACACTAAAGCCGTTTCTTTTTTTTTGTCCATTAAAGCGACAACACAACCAAGCAGCAGCTAATCAGGACAGAATGTTAGCTAATGTTCCAGTTAGCATGGTGAAATCACCTCACCGCTTGCTAACTCGCAACATTACCATTCACTCTCAATTAACCGCAATAACATTAGCTTAGCTGAGTTGTCTGTTTAATAATTCTGCTTGATTAGATTTACACACACACACACACACACACACACACACACAGCAGACATAAATAACAGACTCATTTCATTACTTTAAGTGTTGTTTATGTAGCAGCAGGGTCCTGGAGAAACGTACTGCGTCAGCTACGTACGCTTGAAATGACAATAAAGCTTCTTGACTCTTCACTCAGAGCGTAGCACGTTAGCATCGAGCTAATAACAATCATATCACTTCAGTAGAAAACTACTAATATATTTAATTACTGAAACTTGAGTTCTAATTTGTTATAGATGTGTGTGTGTGTGTGTGTGTGTGTGTGTGTGTGTGTGTGTGTGTGTGAGAGAGAGAGATATACGTACAGCGCTTGTGTCTTTCTTGCCTTTGTGTGATGATGCCACAACGGCCAAATACTGAATCACCTTCTTAGTGTTCTCTGTTTTACCTGCACCAGATTCACCTCTGTAACACACACACACACACACACACACACACACACACACACACACACAGTGAGACTATAGTTAGCATGGGTGCAGAGGGCAGATTTCCTCCTTATTCCCTCTGGAACATTTATAAACACACTTCCTGTCCTGATTGTCACACACCCACACACAAACACACACACACACACACACATACACACACAAATAAACTAAATTAAAAGATTCAACACATTAAACACTTCATCTGATACAGAATGACAATATAAGACACTGCAATGATTCAGATGTGTGTGTGTGTGTGTGTGTGTGTGTGTGTGTGTGTGTGTTGGTCCACTCACGTGCAGAGAATGGACTGATCCTCTCGATCTGCAGAAAAACACAGACAGAGGCATGAGAAGATGAGCGGCTCTGTCCCAAATGCAGTTTGCTGAGTGTATCAGTGTAGTGTGCTGCTCTGTATCAAACTCTGCTGTAAACACACACTCAGAGTGAAGCTGGACAGACTTCTACACACACACACACACACACACACACATATACACACACACACACAGCCTGTTCACTGCTTTCTTCCTAATTAGGGCACAGAAATGGAATCTGAACACACTGTACTGAGTTTGCACACACACACACACACACACACACACACACACAGTGTGAACTTCAGTGAAACTGAAGTGTTTAAAACAACACTGAATGATGTGTGGCTCCCTACACCCTGCACTGTGTCCTGTGTCCACTACACTGCATTATTTGGACATTTGAAACTACACAACATCTATACTGACCACATAAACAACCGTTTAAACAGCTTTAAACTATAAACTCTACAGACTAGCATCTATACTGGACACTATACATTAACACACACAGTACAGTAGTACGCTGGACACTGGAATTTACACTGTGACCCTGACCCATCCCGGTGCACTAACGCTAACAGTTTAACAAGACTCTTAGTGATTAGAACGTGTGTGTGTGTGTGTGTGTGTGTGAGATTAACATGCTCTGCACTGTCTCGAGCTGACACACTAACCGCAGTGTGTGTGAAGTGTGTGAAGATCAGCACATTTACACACCCTCACATGTTTCACATGTTAAGCTACACTTCGGAGTATCTGCTTATTACTGTTTTATTACACATCTACTGCACATTAACATGGAACATCACACCAGCTGTACAGAAAGGTGTGTGTGTGTGTTTTAAATATGTGTGAGTGTCTATGTGTGAGTAAGTGTGTGTGTGTGAGAGTGTGTGTGTGTGTGTGTGTGTGTGTTTGAATGTGTGTGTGTGAGTAGGTGTGTGTATGTGTGTGTGTAAGTGTGTGTGTGTGTGTTACCCTGCATCATGTTCCTGTAGGCATTGTCGGTGATGGAGTAGATGTGTGGAGGAACCTCGTGACGTTTCTTGCCCTTGTACATGTCGATGATCTTCTCTGAGTAAATTGGCAGCATTTTGTAAGGATTCACTACAACACAGAAAAGACCAGAGTACGTCTACACACACACACACACACACACACACACACACACACACACAGAATTTTTAGAGTTATGAGTTGCTTTGGAGAGGTTTAACTTCTTCTTATGTAATGTGTTGATGATGTATTGAGGGGAGTGAGGGGAGTGTGTGTGTGTGTGTGTGTGTATTTACATAGATGAGGCCGGAGAAGTATCTCTCACGCAGGTTGTGGAGAACAGATGCTTCGTTGAGGCAGGTGAGCTCAGCCATGTCCTCCACCTTACTGAACTTGGGCGGGTTCATCTTCTGGACATCGTCCTTGTTGACGGTGATCTTCTTGCCGTTGTCCACCAGCTCCACCAGTACCTCGTCTCCCTTTTCCTCCTTCATACTGGCCGCCTCAAAGCCATGTTTCTCCGACGGAACCCACACCAGCTTCTTGGCAGCCCAGTCAGCCTGCGCCACCGAGCTGCTGAAGGAGTCTTTATCAGCAAAGAGGAACTTCTCATCCTCGCTCAGGGTCTTACTCATCCTGCCGTCGGGTCGGGACAGCTGCAGAGACCAATCAATAAAACTTCAGTACTGTGTGTACATTATCTCTCTCTCTCTCACACACACATACACACACACACACACACATACACACACACAGTGGACAGACTGAAGAAGCTTTACATGTAAATCAGTCATGTGCACTTTAACATTATCTACTTACATAAACATGATACTGTGCTTTGTAAATTCTTTGCTATTTTGCACCATACAGCCCCCTATCTGCCCCCTGTCTGCCCCCTGAGCATCACACTTGTATGTGTTTCTGCCCCAAACTGTTTCCACACACTCTTCCTCACACAGGTGTACAAAGGTCTGTGTGTGTGTGTGTGTGAAGCTTTACAGTTTGACTGGACCTGCGAGTCCCGTCCCTGCTACAGCATGACCATGTCCCTGTGCACAGAGCAGCTCAATGAAGATGTGGAGGTGAAGGTTGGGGTGAAGAACTGGAGTGTCCTGCACAGAGCCCTGACTCTGACTCAACCCCACTGACCACCCACTGACCACCTTCGGGATGAACTGAACATCACTAAATATTCAATTCAATTTTATTTGAACACCAAGCAACTTGTGATAAATCAGAATATAAATTTTACATTTATAAATCTATCCTTTATGAGGAGGACAGAGGTGATGATATGAGGAAGGAACCGTGAGAGAAACCAGACCCGAAAGGAAATCCATCTGAGTGACTGCAGAAAGTGTGATTATAAACCATTACGCTTCTAGTGGACTATAGCTTCAAAACGTGCAGTTGTGTAATCAGGAGCTCATCAGGCTGAGCCTCAGAGATATTTCTGACTTCATTAGAGTTTAACTTCAAGTCTGTTGTGTTGAAGTTATTAGCTCTTCAGTGATGGAGACCTGAGCGTGAGCTGTTCTTAGTAAATGTAGTTCTGAGACTATTAAAGGAAGAACGTCCAGCCGTCTTCATGGTGTGTGTGTGTGGAACCGTCCACAGCCGTCTTCATGGTGTGTGTGTGTGGAACCGTCCACAGCCGTCTCCATGGTGTGTGTGTGGAACCGTCCACAGCCGTCTCCATGGTGTGTGTGTGTGGAACCGTCCACAGCCGTCTCCATGGTGTGTGTGTGTGGAACCGTCCACAGCCGTCTCCATGGTGTGTGTGTGTGGAACCGTCCACAGCCGTCTCCATGGTGTGTGTGTGTGGAACCGTCCACAGCCGTCTCCATGGTGTGTGTGTGTGGAACCGTCCACAGCCGTCTCCATGGTGTGTGTGTGTGGAACCGTCCACAGCCGTCTCCATGGTGTGTGTGTGTGGAACCGTCCACAGCCGTCTTCATGGTGTGTGTGTGTGGAACCGTCCACAGCCGTCTTCATGGTGTGTGTGTGTGTGTGTGTGTGTGTGTAAGCGTCCACAGCCATCTCCATGGTGTGTGTGTGTGGAACCGTCCACAGCCGTCTTCATGGTGTGTGTGTGTGGAACCGTCCACAGTCCTGTATCTGTCCGTGTTGGAGCCGACCTCAGCAGTGTTTCCTCTGCTAATGAGCGTGGTGTGTAGAGTGTGAGATTAATTGGAGGAAATCGGTTTAAGTGTCAAACACACACACACACACACACAAATTTGAAATTCACTGAAAAGTAGCAAACTATTTGCAAACAGTTAAAGACCAAAAACTACACACTTGATTTTTTCCCACAGTTAATTGCACCGTGTGTTGTGTCGCGTAGCTCAAATTACACACGAACTCTCGGCATGTTCCAGACGCCTTGTTACACGTTTCCTCATCTTATAGACGGTGAGATAAACATCTCCTGTATGAGAAAATCCCTGAATGATGTGGGGAAGGAATTAATGCTAGCTTTAGCGTGCGCTACCCTGTGGGAATCTGAGCCGCGGGGTTTGATGGGAGATTAAAGTAACTCACCCACAGCAGTGCTGCTTTATACGGCAAGCGATGCCATCACCCACTGCACAATTCCCACAACTCCCAGTGGAGCCCAAGTTTAGGTCTGAGAACCGCTGCTGGGAAACCAGACGACAGGACCAACCTGTCTCTCACTTCCCCTACACCCTACCCCATACACCCTACCCCATACACACAGTAGAAGGTGGCCATGTTGACATGAGGGTGGTGTGTGTATGTTGCAGCCATGTTTCCTGCAAGCGTGTAGAAGTGCCGAGGTTCAGTCGCGTGCTGCGATGCCCTTATAAGGCCGAGTGAGTGTGGAGTTAAACATCCGAGAGACTGAACGAGCAAACACACTCCTTATAGGGAAGAGTTATTCACCATGAACACACACACACACACACAGCATTTATCCTGAAATGATAACAGAGGAACAGCAGAAGGGTGGAGGAGCAACACACACAAACACACACTAAAGAGACCGGTCTTAGGACAAGATACTGTGTGTGTGTGTGTGTGTGTGTGTGTGTGTGTGTGTGTGAGAGAGAGAGAGAGAGAGAGAGAGAGAGGTTCAAACAGTTATTTAAGCATTCAGAATGCTGAACCATTTAAACATACACACACACACACACACACACACACACACTCCCATGGGAAAACGATCCTGAATAGTTCAGTTAACAGATGTTTAATAGTTTGATCAGTTAATGTAATGTTAAACTAAATGATTTTATTCCACTTGAACTTTACTGATGTTTTTTTACTCTCTCTGATTATAAACTGAAATTATTTCATGTTCGTGGCTCAAACACACTTAAATAAATGTAAAGAAGTCTCCTATAGACCTACAGAGTTCATGTGTGGGTCAGAATGTTAATGTGCTACACGAGGAACATGACAAGAACCTGTTAGTGAGAATCTGAGTCTCCAAATAAACAAACAGTGTTTTGTGATAAAAAGGGCGGGGCTTCCTGCATCATTTTAAGGGAGTTTTATTTGAGCTTCATCACTGAGAATGCTGTAGTGTTTTGGTGAAGAAGTTAAATGCTATGTGCAGCTCTGCTCTGAGGCGCTTTGGCCTGGTGCCTAGAAAACTATGCCGTTTGACCCCCTGGTCCTGTGAAAAGCTCCATCTGTCTTCTCTCCTCCTTCTCATTCCTCTTTTCATTGCAAATCCCTTTTTTCTGCCACTGAGTTTATTTTACAGTTTTATTGTAAGGAGGATAGATACAACATGCTAACTCTGCTAGCATTCAATGTTCCACGATTTCTTGCTGTCCTGTAAAACTCCATAATTCTGGGACGTGATCAGATTATTTTTTATCCAGTCATGTCATCTCACTCTCAAAGCTCCAGTTTTGACAACAGCTGAGTTTTCAGAGCGTGTTAGCTTCATGAGGGGATTAGCATAAGTTCAGACACCACGAGCTAGAACATGAACTCTGATAAACCTCATGTGGTGAACATTAACCTCTTAAAGTCCAGCTTTCATCCCTTACATTCAGAACTTTAAGATTTTAAGACCCAATGAGATTTGTTAGCTATGAATTAGTGTATCAATAAGCGTCAACCCCGAGCGATGGTCTGGAACAGTTCCTCAGTCTGATGCTACGGAGCGTGTGGTCTGACATTTCTCCAGATCCTCCTCACGGCTTTATGAGGGACGTTATGAGGAAAAATAAAGATGAGAAGGAAGCAGCAGAGATCGCTGATGTCTCTGTGAGCACATGTAGCTAGCACTGTTAGCTCACTTTGCTAATCTAATCTGAGAATGATGCGATATGAAGCTGAGCACATAACACGCACACCACACGTGACCGTCACACTCATTAGTGCATCCTTTAATTTGAGTTTATCTCGTTAACTTTAGAAGCTACATAGAGCTACTGCTGTTTCTCATCAAAACTACTGGAGAGGCCACGCCCACATGAGAGACTCCTCATCAGAAAAGTAGAACCAATTATCATTCATGAAAATTAGTTCAAATCCTGATTGGAGTTTTAACAAGTTTTCTTAAAGCTGATATTTAAATAAAACATCATACAAATCTGATTAACTGTTTAATCCATTCACCTGAGACTTCCTTCAGACTTTTAGTCTGTGATCCAAGAGGTCATGTGGGACAGACAGACAGGTGGACAGAGACAGACAGACAGACAGACAGGTGGACAGACAGACAGACAGGTGATGTGTTTACTCCTGCAGTATGAACTGTACGCTCACATCACACACACCACTGTGTAGTCTGTGAGAAATGTCTGTGAACTGAAGTGTAAAAGTTATTCTACTTCCTGCTTCTCAAAAAAAACCAGCCGTGAGCTGAAGCCTGCTACTCAAGCAGAAAAAATAGGGTTTGTTAGAGACCTGTGCTGCAGCGCATGACTCTGTATGTGTGTGTGTGTGCGCGTGTGTGTGTGTGTGTGTGCTGTTTACCACATCACTCAACAGAATGCAGTGTTGTGTGGCCATATTAGGAGAACAGGAAACTCTTTGGTTAGTTATGCTCAATCATTTCATCTGTCACACAATGAGAAGAGTTTCTTCCACCATTTCCTCAAAAAACTTTTTATAACAGTTTTATATTCTATTTCTGTACAGAAAACTCTAACACACAAACACACAAACACACACAGAGTGTAGCATTATCATATTAATTATCAAAGTTTTAAAACAAACATGCAATGTAATTAAAATAAATGTAAAGAAAAGAAAAAGGACTAACTGTAAAACAGGAAACTTATCACACAATTTTGTTTTGTGTGTGTGTGTGTATGTGTTTTCTTCACTGAAAGAATCTTAAACCCAAATTTACACAAAAGCCTGTGATGTTACAGCACATTACGAACACTATCTCTCTCCCACACACACACACTGCACAATACTGCACATTAATCAGCACATTGACTTTTTAAGCAGAAGTGTGTGTAAAAGCAGCTACAGCCTCAGTGTGGAGTGAGACAGCGAGTGTGTAGTTATCTTCATTTCAGTGCATTACAGCTCTAACAGGAAGTGCACAGTGGTGTTGTGAAGTGTACTTACAGGTGTTGGATGAAGGTGGTCAGTGGTGGATGAGCTTCACACAGCTGTAATTTGGAGACTCTGAGTGAGAAACTCCGACAGAGAGCGGTCCAAATTACAGCAAATATCAATGTGCACTTCATTTAAACTAGCTGGGAGGACGGGCTAAGAGCAAAGGGGGCGGGGCTAGAGCCAGAAAGCTTATTATGCAGAAAGTGTGTAAAAGAAGTTGAGGAGCAGCGGGTCACTATTACCTTCATCATTTCACTGAGAGACACCACTGATACCCCCACACCACTGATACCCCCACACACCACTGATACCCCCACAACACTGATACCCCCACATCACTGATACCCCCACACACCACTGATACCCCCACACCACTGATACCCCACACCACTGATACCCCCACACAACACTGATACCCCCACACCACTGATACCCCCACACAACACTGATACCCCCACACCACTGATACCCCCACACAACACTGATACCCCCACCCCACAACACTGATACCCCACAGTACTGATACCCCCACACCACTGATACCCCCACACCACTGATACCCCCACACACCACTGATACCCCCCAAAACCACTGATACCCCCACAACACTGATACCCCCACACACCACTGATACCCACACACCACTGATACCCAAAACACTGATACCCCCACAACACTGATACCCCCCCACCACTGATACCCCCCCCACACCACTGATACCCCCACACACCACTGATCCCCACACAACACTGATCCCCACACCACTGATCCCCCACACAACACTGATACCCCCCCACAACACTGATACCCCCCAAAACACCACTGATAACCCCCACAACACTGATACCCCCACACCCCACTGATACCCCACAACACTGATACCCCTCACAAACACTGATACCCCCACACAACACTGATACCCCCAACACCACTGATACCCCCACATAACACCACACCACTAATACCCCCACACACCACACCACACCACTGATACCTCCACACCACTAATACCCCCCACACCACACCACTAATACTCCTAAAATACCCCCAAAACAACACCACACCCACTAATACCTCTACATACCTCCACACAACACCAGACCACTAATCCCCCCCACACCACTGATTACCCCCCCACCACACCACAGGTACCCCCACATAACAACCACACCACTAATACCCCCACACCACTAATACCCCCACATAACACCACACCACTAATACCCCCATACCACTAATACCCCCACATAACACCCACACCACAATACCCCCACACCACTAATACCCCCACACCCACACCACTAAATACTCCTAAATACCCCCACATCACTGATACCCCCAAACAACACCACACCACTAATATTCCTAAATACCCCCAAACAACACCACACCACTAATACCTATACATACCTCCACACAACACCAGACCACTGATACCCCCCACACCACTGATACCCCCACACAACACTGATACCCCAACACCACTGATACCCCCACATAACACCACACCACTAATACCCCCACACCACACCACACCACTGATACCTCCACACCACTAATACCCCCACACCACACCACTAATACTCCTAAATACCCCCAAACAACACCACACCACTAATACCTCTACATACCTCCACACAACACCAGACCACTAATACCCCCACACCACTGATACCCCCCCACCACACCACAGGTACCCCCACATAACACCACACCACTAATACCCCCACACCACTAATACCCCCACATAACACCACACCACTAATACCCCCATACCACTAATACCCC
>JAUCMX010000001.1:35942306-35952306 GCA_033459395.1 Hemibagrus guttatus | reverse complement strand
TCAGGAAAACTACAGCAATAATTTAAGCATAAAATAAATAAAACACTTAAGAAGTCATATTATATACAGTAAATGGATTTGTGTGCATATTTATTTATATATATTATATATCAAGTTAGTTAATGGAATGTATGCAAGATACAGTGTGCACAAGTAAGCTGCAAATAGTGATGAGTGTGGATTGTGTGTCCCAGTGTGTGATAGAGTGTGTGTAAGTCAAGTAATGATGATTGTGTGTCCCAGTGTGTGATAGAGTGTGTGTAAGTCAAGTAATGATGATTGTGTGTCCCAGTGTGTGATAGAGTGTGTGTAAGTCAAGTAATGATGATTGTGTGTCCCAGTGTGTGATAGAGTGTGTGTAAATCAAGTAATGATGATTGTGTGTCCCAGTGTGTCAGCAGATTGTGCAGCAGTATGTGAAGTATGGAGTCTACTGCAGTCATGGTTTGCAGTGAGTCTGTATTACAGTTCATTGAGGATTCTGAGCTCTCTTCTGACAAACTCTGTATCTAAAGCTAGTTGAGGTAAATAGAGCAAAGACTGAAACTGACCTCATATCATTCAACTGACCTCATACAATCAAAAACTTTATTATGAACATGGAATGTTTGTACACAGAACATATTTGTATATTATTGTTCAGTAAAAAAGAGCTCGGTAATGTTCAATCTGGCAACCGTCTCTCTCTCTCTCTCTCTCTCTCTCTCTCTCTCTCTGACAATATCTCTTGACACGTATTCTTTTCCCGGAAGCAGGCGTCATGTGTAACATTGCTACTTCCGGTTGCCTTCCGTATCTGACGTACAGGTGGATGTTTATGAAGCTGCGATGGCTGGAACAGCGTTAAAAAGACTAATGGCGGAATATAAACGTGAGAAACTTAATTCCATGTTTATTGAAGATGGACCGCTGCTCTGTAGTGAGCGGTTAGATAGATATGCTAGGCTAAGCTATGCTAGGCTAATCCTGTGTGTGTGTGTGTTCTCAATTTCGGAAGGTGTGTAATGTAAATAATGAACAGATAATACATTGCTCTCTTTCATCGCAGAGACACCATTAATAACATTTAGGAGTTTTTTTTGCCAATGACCAATCAGACATCTTCAGGATGACGAGCTGTCCTTATTCACAGTTATGTTCCAATTGTGTGTGTGTGTGTGTGTGTGTGTGTGTGTGTGCGTGTGTGTGCGTGTGTGTGCGTGCGTGTGTGTGCGTGCGCGCGCGCTGTTCCCTCCTCAGAACTCACTCTGAATCCTCCAGAAGGCATCGTCGCAGGTAAAACACCGCTGCTGACCCTTACACACGCACACACACACACACACACACACACACCCACACACACACCTGTCCACTAGCTCTAATCACACGCTGACCCTTACACAGGTGTGTACAGTATGAACATGTCTCCAGTCTTGTGACTTTGCATCAGCTGCAGAAAAGCTCACACACATTTACAGAGCATCCGGGAAGTATTCACAGCGCTTCACTTTTTCCACGTTATGTTACAGCGTTATTCCAAAATGGATTAAATTCATTATTTTCCTCATAATTCTACAAACAAAACCACATAATTACAAAGTGAAGGAAGTTTGTTTGAAATCTTTGCAAATTTATTAAAAATGAAAAAAATCACATGTACATAAGTATCACAGCCTTTGCCATGGTACTCAGTATTGATCTCAGGTGCATCCTGTTTCCACTGATCATCCTTGAGATGTTTCTACAACTTGATTGGAGTCCACCTGTGGTCAGTTGATTGGACAGTTATATTGCACACGCACGTGTCTGTATAAGGTTCCACAGTTAACAGTGCATGTCAGAGCACAAACCAAGCCATGAAGTCCAAGGAATTGTGTGTAGACCTCCAAGACAGGATTGTATGGAGGCACAGATCTGTGGAAGGGTACAGAAAAATTTCTGCAGCATTGAAGGTCCCAGTGAGCACAGTGGCCGCCATCATCTGTAAATAGAAGAAGTTTCGAACCACCAGGACTCCTCCTAGAGCGGGCCGCCTGGTCAAACCGAGCGATCAGGGGAGAAGGACCTCAGTCACGCAGGTGACTGAGAACCCGATGGTCACTTTGATAGAGTTCTAGTGTTTCTCTGTGGAGATAGGAGAACCTTCCAGAAGAACAACCATCTCTGCAGCACTCCACCAATCAGGCCTGTATGGTAGAGTGACCAGACGGAAGGCACTCCTCAGTAAAAGGCACATGACCGCCCACCTGGAGTTTGCCAAAAGGCACCTGAAGGACTCTCAGACCATGAGAAACAAAATTCTCTGGTCTGAGGAAACAAAGATTGAACTCTTTGGCTTGAATGGCAAGCATCATGTCTGGAGGAAACCAGGCACCGCTCATCACCTGGCCAATACCATCCCTACAGTGAAGCATGGTGGTGGAGGCATCATGCTGTGTGGATGTTTTTCAGCAGCAGGAACTGGGAGACTAGTCAGGATGGAGGGAAAGATGAATGCAGCAATGTACAGAGACATCCTTGATGAAGACCTGCTCCAGAGTGCTCTGGACCTCAGACTGGGGCGACGGTTCATCCTCCAACAGGACAACGACCCTAAGCACACAGCCAAGATAACAAATGAGTGGCTACGGGACAACTCTGTGAATGTCCTCGAGCGGACCAACCAGAGTCCAGACTTGAACCCGATTGAACATCTCTGGAGAGATCTGAAAATGGCTGTGCAGCGACGCTCCCCATCCAACCTGATGGAGCTTGAGAGGTCCTGCAGAGAGGAATGGGAGAAACTGCCCAAAAATAGGTGTGTCAAGCTTGTAGCATCATACTCATAAAGACTGGAGGCTGTAACTGGTGCCAAAGCTGCTTCAACAAAGTACTGAGCAACGGCTGTGTTACTTATGTACATGGGAGGTTTTTTTCATTTTTAATAAATTTGCAAAGATTTCAAACTTCTTTCATGTTGTCATTATGAGGTATTGTTTGTAGAGTTTTTAGGAAAATAATGAATTTAATCCACTTTGGAATAAGGCTGTAACATGTGGAAAAAGTGAAGCGCTGGGAATACTTTCAGGATGCACTGTATTACTCCAGTCTTCTGCTGCTTTTATTTTCCGGCAGAAACTTGCGGTGGTTTCTGTCTCGTGTACCTGTACACACTGTTTCAACAGATTTAATTGTGTGGTCAGGTAATGACCTTTATAAACGTATGAGAGATGAGAAGCTCTGAGAAGCAGCTGTTTCTGCTGTCATCTTTACCCTTTAGGCTCTCCTTTGTTGCTGTCCAGGATCTGATGAGACACATTAGTGTCACACCTGCACTTATCACTGACCATTTACCGGCCCATCACTACACCTTAATGCAAATGTGACCTGAGCCTCTGAATTCTGTGTGTCCTTCTGTTAATGTGTGTGTGTGTGACACAGGTCCTGTGAATGAAGAGAACTTCTTTGAGTGGGAAGCATTAATCATGTGAGTACACACGCATTACCTTAACTTACTATTGCACACAGGTAGTGGACACTTGTTAACGTGTGTGTGTGTGTGTGTGTGTGTGTGTGTGTGTGTGTGTGTGTGTAGGGGACCAGAAGACACGTGTTTTGAGGGTGGTGTGTTTCCGGCACTCCTCAGTTTCCCCTCTGATTATCCACTCAGTCCTCCAAAGATGAAGTTCACCTGTGACATGTTTCACCCCAACAGTGAGTGACCTGTCTGTCTGTCTGCCTGCCTCTCTGTCTGCCCTCTCTGTCTGTCTTTCTCTCTCTCTCTGTCTCTCTGCCAGTCTCTGTCTGTCTCTCTCTCTGTTTCACACACACTGAGACAGTAATAATACTCCAGATATACACTATTACTGGATCAGTATAGAAAACTGTGTGTGTGTGTGTGTGTGTGTGTGTGTGTGTGTGTGTGTGTGTGTGTGTGTGCGCGTGCGTGCACGTTCAGTTTACCCAGATGGCCGTGTGTGTATCTCGATCCTTCACGCCCCTGGTGACGATCCGATGGGGTATGAGAGCAGTGCTGAGAGGTGGAGTCCTGTACAGAGTGTGGAGAAAATCCTACTGAGCGTCATAAGCATGCTCGCAGGTACATACACACACACACACACACACACACACACACACACACACACACATGTGGTGTGGGCAGTGGTAGCTCAAGTGGTTAAAGTTCTGAGCTGCTAATTAGCAGGTTGGGGCTCAAGCCCAAGCTGCCCCTGTTGGGCCCCTGAGTAAGGCCCTTAACCCTCTGTGTTCCAGGGCACTGCATCATTACTGACCCTGCACTCTGACCACAACTTACACAGCTGGGATACGTCAAGAAAGATTTTTCAATGAATAGATCATTTTAATTAGCAAGCTCAGATCAACACTGTTTCACCTTAGTTGTGTGTGTGTGTGTGTGTGTGTGTGTGTGTGTGTCACAGAGCCGAATGATGAGAGCGGGGCAAATGTTGACGCCTCGAAGATGTGGAGAGAGGACAGAGACCAATTCAACAGACTTGCCAAGAAGATTGTCCGCAAATCCCTTGGGCTCTAACAAACTCACACACACACGCACACACAGCACTTTATCTGAGCCGAGCTTTTCTCCTCCTTCATTGAACTGATGGACAGATGTAGAAGTGAAAGCGTGCTTCCTCCCCCATGTTCTTCAGCTTTGGTCCTCTTCTGTGATGAAGATGGAGTGATGCAGGAGGGACGAGGAACAGTCAGAAGAAGACGCAGTGTTTTTCTCATTAGATGTTGATTTATTTTTCTCAAAGTCTGACATACAGTTTTAATTTAATGCTGCCTCATGAAGATGCCCCTGAGGGATTGTGGGTAATGAGAGAGCCTGTGGGATTGTGGGTAATGACAGTGTTTTGCTATAAAAGAATGTTAGTTTAATTTGTTTAAAGGATTTTGTTGATTTGTTTCTCTGCAGTGAAAATATGCACCAATAAAACTTCCTGAACCATCCTGTGCATCATTACTGACCCTGCACTCTGACCACAACTTACACAGCTGGGATACGTCAAGAAAGATTTTTCAATGAATAGATCATTTTAATTAGCAAGCTCAGATCAACACTGTTTCACCTTAGTTGTGTGTGTGTTGTGTGTGTGTGTGTGAGGGGAGGGGGGGTTCTAAAGGGTTCTGTTTTGCTGCTTTTCTCCTTATATATGCTACTCCTTGGTGCAATTATTCGTAAACATGTTATTAGCTTCCACTGTTATTCAGCTTAGTCAGATGAGAGACACCAGCTTATTAAGATAGAGACTTCAAAGCACTTTTGTACGTCGCTCTAGATAAGAGAGTCTGCCAAATACCAGAAATGTAAATGTCCTTTACACATTCTTCTATCAATGAATACATTAACACTGGTTCACAGACTCAGGATACCATCAGCCTCAAAATATAATATAACACACAACAATACATAAAACAAACGGAAAATAAAAGCTAGTTTAAGTGTCTCAGGAAGAGTTAGGTCTTCAGCTGTCGTTTGTAGACGGTCAGTGACTCGGCTGTACGGACATATAGGGGAAGTTCATTCCAACACCTCGGTGCACAACAGAGAAGAGTCTAGATGTAGACCTACCTCTTACCCTGAGAGCTGGTGAACCAGTCGAGCAGTGCTAGTGGATCTGAGGGAGCGAGGTGCAGTGTGCGAAGTAATAAGAGTTTTGAGGTCAGATGGTTCTGGTCCATTCTTAGCTTTGTAGGCAAGCATCAGTGTTTTGAATCTGACGCAGCTACAGGAAGCCAAGGTTACCCCAAGGTTGCTAGCAGTGGCTGAAGGGAAGATCAGGGAGTTATTCAGAGATCAAGATCCTGGGCTGCGGATGGATCACCTGGGATGACCAGCAGTTCAGTTTTGCTGGGATTGAATTTCAGCTGATGAGCCATCATCCAAGATGAGCCAGACACGCTGAGATCCGAGCAGAAGGGAGGGAAGGAGAAGATAAGTTGGGTGTCATCGGCATAGCAGTGGTGTGAAAACCCATGTGAGGATTTAACTTTGCCAAGAGAATTAGTATAGAGGGAGAAAAAGAGAGAACCAAGTACAGAGCCTTGTGGGACACCAGTGGAGAGTCTGATGTCAATGCCCTCCATGTTACCTGATATGAGCGACCATCCAGGTAGGGAGCAAACCATTCCCATGCTGTTCCACAGATTCCAAGACTCCTGAGGGTGGACAAGAGAGTCTTGTGGTTTACTGTGTCAAATGCTGCAGACAGGTCGAGGAGGATGAGGACAGATGAAGCTTGGCTGATCTAGCAACATGTAGTTTCTCAGTTACCACCAAAAGGGCAGTCTCAGTGGAATGTGCTGCCTGACTGGTTTGGGTCATGGAGGTTATTCTGCAAGAGATAGTCAGACAGCTGATTATAAACAATGCGTTCAAGAATTTTAGAGTGATAACGAGACAAGAACGAGAGAAGTGATAGCGGTCTGTAGTTGCTGATGTCTGACAGTAGAAGGACATTGGACAGTGGACGGTCACTAACTTCTGCCTACTTAACTCTGACAGACAGAGGTGCTTGTACTAGGACCACATGCAGCTGGAAGTAAGCTTTCTGATTACAGAGGAACTGTGGATGGTCTTTCTGTTTCATCTCATCCAGCAGTAAAAGATCTTGGTGTGATTATTGACTCTGGTCTTTCGTTTGAAGCTCATGTAGATAATATCACTAGAGTAGCCTTCTTTCATCTCAGAAATATTGCTAAGATAAGAAATATCGTGTCACAAGCTCCAGTTAGTCCAGAACGCAGCAGCTAGAGTCCTAACTAGAACCAAAAGATATGAACAGTTAGATATGATATGATAAGATATGAATAGTCACACTGTATTGGCTCCCAGTCAGATTCCACATTGATTATAGAATGGTCTCACACCAGGCGGCACGGTGACTTAGTTAGGTTAGCACGTTCACCTCACACCTCCAGCGTCCTGGGTTGTCTCGCTCCTACTCGAGTCTCGCTCCCACTCACTGTGTGTGTGTGGAGTTTGCATGTTCTCCCCGTACTTGGTGGGTTCCCTCCGGGTGCTCTGGTTTCCTCCCACAGTCCAAAGACATGCTTCTAGGCTGATTAGAGTCGCTAAATTGCCCGTAGTGTGTGATTGCGTGAGTGAATGTGTGTGTGCCCTGTGATGGTTTGGCACTTCGTCCATGGTATATCCTGCCTTGATGCCCGATCATGCCTGAGATAAGCACAGGCTCCCTGTGACCACAGTGACCTTTGGTTTTTTATGATCCGCCATGCCATGCTCAGTGTTAAAAAAAAAACACTTTTGTTTAGTCAAGCTTTTTATAAATTTATTTATTGTTTTGTTAAAAGTACAATACAAATAATTCATTCATTGTGTACCGCTTATCTGAACTATTCTCGGGTCACGGGGAGCCTGTGCCTATCTCAGGCGTCATTGGGCATCAGGGCAGGATACACCCTGGACGGAGTGCCAACCCATCACAGGGCACACACACACACACACACACACACACACACAAAAGGACAATTTAGAGATGCCAATCAACCTACAATGCATGTCTTTGGACCAGGGGAGGAAACCGGAGTACCCAGAGGAAACCCCCGAGGCACGGGGAGAACATGCAAACTCCACACACACGTGGCGGAGGCGGGAATCTAACCCTAGGCAAACGTGCTAACCGCCAAGCCGCCAAGCCACCGTGCCCCCCAATACAAATAATTACTTGAATTAATTAATAGTGTAATTTACAGCTGGTGGCTGAGGATCTCAGGTGACACTGAACATGATGGAAATGCTCTAGATGACCAACAGAAAAGTGGAAAACCTTTAAACGTTTTTTTTAAAATTTGAGATACAGTGCAATCACATGACCTGCTGCACACACACTGTGTGTGCGTGTGTGTGTGTGGGGGGGGGGGGGTATAGTTTTTCCCAGTAGAGGCCGCTATTATCCCACGTTTCCGCCTGAGACCCCGGAAGTGTAGCTATGGTTTTAAACTCCATTTCCCATGGTGCACCGCGGCGTTGTTTCTCTGAGAGGAGAACATGGCTGCGCGCTGAACACAGATTCAGCTTCATATTTACATTTTGGAGTTTATTAGGAAACAGACACGGCGGACTGACTTTTTTTCATCATTATTGCAGTGTTAATTAACAATGAGAAGCAAAAAATAAACACTTTAAGAAGTAGCGTCTTTGTTTTTGAGTTCCAGGAAGTGGCAGTGACACAAGTGTTTAATATAATGTTTATTAAAGCGGTGAAGTGGCAGTGTGTTAATGAGATGAGATAGCAGAGTGTTCCGCTCGGTGTTTAAACACAGCTTTAATAACCATGTCCATGTTCGGAGATCTGTTTGAAGAGGAAGAAGAGAGCACAACTAACGCCACAACTAACAGCATCACCCAGGGAAAAGGTACGTGTGTGTGTGTGTGTGTGTGTGTGTGTGTGTGTGTGAGAGAGAGAGAGAGTGTGTTTTAGAGGTGCTTAAATGTTAAGATCCTACATTTTACAGGTCAGGTGTGTTGAGAGGAATAAATCACCTCTGCGTGGTGAAGTGGAGTTACTGAGTCACATGTGCTTTATTCCTCTTTCACCACAACAGCCACAGCTTTCCCCTCACCTGCTCTTCTCTGTCTGCTCGCGTGTGAAGATAATACAAACAAAAAAGAAAATTCTGTCATGTTTCTGAGAAGAAGTGTAAACTATTGTCCTGAAGATGTGGGAAACTTATCTCTGACTGTTCCACATCTCACACACACACACACACTTCTCCTTCAACAAACTTCACATCAACAATACAGCTCTGTGAATGAGCCGTTGTTATGGAAACGATAAATCAACACCTGACCACCAATCAGAATCCAGAGCTGAGAGGTACTAAAACAGTGTACTGTAGTAGCCACTGTAGCGCTAGTGACCTCAGTATGTGTGTGTGTTATAGAGAAGGTGTGTGAGCCACCGCCTCCTCGAGGGAAACTTAAGCTGATCGGAATTAGAAATCAGGGATCAACATGTTACCTCAACTCACTACTGCAGACCCTGTTACACACACCTGAGTTTAGAGGTGAAGCACAACACACACACACACACACACACCTGCCTTAGTTCAGAGGTAAGACACAGGTTTAACTCACTGTGTGTATCCACAGAGGAGTTGTTCAGTTTGGGACCTGAGGAGCTTGGCAAGCTGGAGGATAAAGACAAACCTGATGCTAAGGTGTGTGTGTGTGTGTGTGTGTGTGAGGTGATTTTATCCATTAAATCTTAAAGAACATTCAGTTGAGTGTGTGTGTGTGTGTAGGTGCGTGTTATTCCTCTGGAGTTGCAGAATCTGTTTGCTCGGTTGTTATTGTTGGATGAACAAACAACAACAACTACAGCGCTGACGGAGAGCTTTGGCTGGACCAACAGTGAGGTGTACACACACACACACACACACACACACACAGAGACACCTCATTAGATCACATCACTTATGTTAAGGTTACCATCTGTAGGAGATGGCTCAGCAGGATGTTCAGGAGTTGAACAGGATTTTGTTCAGTGCGTTAGAATCGTCTCTCATCGGGATGTCAGGCTCCAGTCTGATACAGAGGCTTTACCACGGAACCCTGACCAACAGCATCATCTGCAGCGAATGTCACAACGTCAGCGAGAGACAGGTGTGTGTGTTTGGTGTGTGTTTGAGTGTGTGGTGTGTGTTAGTGTGTGTAGTATGTATTACTCTGTATCTGGATAATAATAACAAAAATTACAAAAATAAATGGTGATAATATAAGACTGAATATAATATACAAAGCGTAGAAAAAGTACTCTCACTTCCTGTCTCACTTCCTGTCTCTCTGTTTTTCTCTCAGGAGGACTTTCTGGACCTGACCGTGTGTGTTCGGGGTGTGAGCAGCCTGGAGGAGGCACTGTGGAGCATGTTTGTGGAGGAGGAAGTGTTTCAGGGAAATAATCTGTATCGCTGCAGCCACTGTGACCGACTCGTCAAAGCTACCAAGGTCATTATATCACTGTATCAAGTCACTGAGTGTTACTGACCAGGGAGG
>JAUCMX010000001.1:35919806-35939806 GCA_033459395.1 Hemibagrus guttatus | reverse complement strand
CAGGATGCATGGAAAGGGGACCTGGCACTGACAATCGCTAAGAACCTCCCAGCAGGACTACACCTGTATGACATGCTGACAGGTAACGCAAACTGGTTAACGTTAATTCTTTGTAGAATAACTGCTTAATATTATATGCGCTGTTTAATAGTATGTTGTGTGTGTGTGTGTGTGTGTGTGTGTGTGTGTGTGTGTGTGTGTACAGATGATCAGCAATCTTTGTCCAGCGCTGGAGTATATAATTGCTCTGATCTGTTTGTTTGGAATGGGACAGAGGTAACACACCAGAGCACCACAGTAATGTACACATTGTTAAAACATGAAATACAACCTTGTGTGTGTGTGTGTGTCTGTGTGTGTGTGTGTGTATATATATTTTAGGTGAATGGTGTGTGTGTGCAATCCGGAGCGGAGTGTGAACCATTGCTGCTGAACATCCTGAGGCCAGGTGGGGCAGAGCTGGACTCCGTGGGTGTGGTTGGTGATCAGTCAGTGGGCGAGGCCTCAGAACCAGATGCCTCTGGTCTTGTGCATGTGATGCAGGGGTTTTCGGGCGGAGCCACGTTGGGCGGGGTGCGGGAAGCTCTGAGCCTGCCAGAGGCTCTGGTGTGTCAGCAGGCAAAAGGAGTGGGGCCAGGTGGAGAGGGAGGTGGGGCCAGCAGGTGGAAAGTGTGTTCGCCTGAGGCCATGAGGAGGACACTGAGAGAACTCACACTCCGGGATGGAGACACGCTGCTGCTGCTGCCACACTCGCACCTGAACAACAGGTCAGGGGGTCAAACCAATCTGAATCTCTTTTTAGCTAATTTTAAATGTTCATCTAAAGATTAATCTGAACCTGATTGTAAGTATGATTTTGACTCCTTTTTTAGATTTTTTTACTCATCTGTTTATTTTTGACTGCAGTGTCTTCAGCGTTAGTGAAGATGTAGTTACTGTGATGACACCATCAGACTGTCGCTGGCTGCAGGTGGAGTTTCACACACACACCACACATGAGGAAGAGAAGGAGAAGAAAGTGATGAAGATTCCTGCTGCAGGAAGCACGGTAAGTAAGCACGCACACACACACACGTGCGCACACACACACATTTACACTGTGTGTGTGTGTGTGTGTGTGTGTGTGTGTGTGTGTGTGTGTGTGTGTGTGTAGTTGCTGAGTCAGGTGAAACAGAGAGCACTAGAAGAGATGCAGTTGCAGGAGCACTTCACAGGTAACCTGTCTACACTCCTGACTCCAGGTGTCCTTACCTAACCCAGATCCAAGTATTAAAAAGTAACTGTTTCTCTCTCTTTCTGTCTTATTCAGGTGGTGTGTGTTGTTTAAGAGAGAGAGACAGAACAGGGAAATTTTTACCACCAGGTATAGCTTTACTGTACAATACCAATTAACCAATCACATGCTACCCTGCTGCCTACGTCACCCTTGTGTGTGTGTGTGTGTGTGTGTGTGTGCTCTATAGTCTGTGAAGACCTCAGTGTGCGTGATGCAGGTATTAAGTTGATGACATCACTGTGGCTGTGTCCTGGACACTCCCCAAATGCCTCACAGGTAAAAACAAATCAGGTTTTTGGAGAAACTGAAACTGAAATATTTCAAATCTTTCAGCCACTCCCACTTGTTGACTCTAAAGTGCACATTTCATGACTGTGATTAGTTAGTGATATTAAATAAATCTTTTGTGTAACAAACTTTTCATAACTGGAAAAAAGAAACTCTTAATTTGGTAGAAAGAACTCCATTCAGGAAAGTAAACAAGTGATAGTAATAAAACCAATAAAGGTACACACATGTGAATGTGTGCTTTTACTGTGTCCTGCAGCTCTTCCTGTTCTTCAGTGTGGTGCCACCTACAGGCCCGGAGCTGGAGATCATTGTGGAGCAGACAATAACTGTGAAGGAGGTATGTGTGTCTGCATGTGTGTGTCTGTGTGTGAATCTGTATGTGTTTAATCCTGCTTCTCTCTGTCGGTTACAGTGTTTGATGGCAATGTTGCAGAAGGCTGGACTCACTGGTAAAAACTCACTCACTCTCAGGCTGGAGGGGTTAGGGTGTAGTCTGGAGGGGTTAGGGTGTAGTCTGGAGGGGTTAGGGTGTAGTCTGGAGGGGTTAGGGTGTAGTCTGGAGGGGTTAGGGTGTAGTCTGGAGGGGTTAGGGTGTAGTCTGGAGGGGTTTGGGTGTAGTCTGGAGGGGTTAGGGTGTAGTCTGGAGGGGTTAGGGTGTAGTCTGGAGGGGTTTGGGTGTAGTCTGGAGGGGTTAGGGTGTAGTCTGGAGGGGTTTGGGTGTAGTCTGGAGGGGTTTGGGTGTAGTCTGGAGGGGTTTGGGTGTAGTCTGGAGGGGTTTGGGTGTAGTCTGGAGGGGTTTGGGTGTAGTCTGGAGGGGTTTGGGTGTAGTCTGGAGGGGTTTGGGTGTAGTCTGGAGGGGTTAGGGTGTAGTCTGGAGGGGTTAGGGTGTAGTCTGGAGGGGTTAGGGTGTAGTCTGGAGGGGTTAGGGTGTAGTCTGGAGGGGTTTGGGTGTAGTCTGGAGGGGTTAGGGTGTAGTCTGGAGGGGTTAGGGTGTAGTCTGGAGGGGTTAGGGTGTAGTCTGGAGGGGTTTGGGTGTAGTCTGGAGGGGTTTGGGTGTAGTCTGGAGGGGTTTGGGTGTAGTCTGGAGGGGTTTGGGTGTAGTCTGGAGGGGTTAGGGTGTAGTCTGGAGGGGTTAGGGTGTAGTCTGGAGGGGTTAGGGTGTAGTCTGGAGGGGTTTGGGTGTAGTCTGGAGGGGTTTGGGTGTAGTCTGGAGGGGTTTGGGTGTAGTCTGGAGGGGTTTGGGTGTAGTCTGGAGGGGTTAGGGTGTAGTCTGGAGGGGTTGCGATATAGCCTGCAGGGATTAGGGTGTAGTCTGCAGGAGTTAGGGTGAAGGGGTTAGGGCGTGTGGTTGTGAGGGAAGGATGCAGGGTGTAGTCTGTAGAGATAGAAGTGTGTAATGTTAGGATTAAGAGTGGAAGAGTAAGGATGTTAAGGTAATCTGTCTAAACATCTATCAGATTATTAGTGTTATTGTTTCTGTTTATTCGTACGTGTTTGTATGTGCATGTGCAGGAACATGGCACTTGAGAAGGATGGATTGGTGTGAAGAGGTTGGGGAGCCCCTGACGGATGAAGTACAGTACAACACACACACACACACACACACACACACACATACAAAGACATACTGTGGTTTTTAGTGGTCTCCATGGACCACTAAAAAAATATACAACACTGTTTGCTAACACTAAATAAGCTGTCTGTGTGTGTGTGTGTGTGTGTTAGAATGCCTCTCTTTTGGACGTGGGAGTAGTTAATGGAGAAACACTTGTGATTACTGAGGGACAACTTCCTCCAAAGGTAGGTCACATGACCACACATGCACTTCATCACAGATGTCGATAACACACACATTTTGTATGTGTTATATACATGATGTCGGACTGTCTTTTGCTGCGATTATGGCATGGTTTTGATAAGCTTTTGCAAAGTCACAACAGTTATTTCTCACCAAGCTCTTGTGCTGATGATGGGAGAGTCGGACCGCTGCATAAAATCTTCTTCAGAACAATCCAAAGATTATCAACGGGGTTAAGGTCTGGAGGTCAGTCCATGTGTGAAGATGATGTCTCCTGCTCCCTGAACCTCTCTTTCACAGTTTGAGCCTGATGAGTCCTGGCCTTGTCTTCTTGAAATATGCTGTGCTATCAGGGACGAAAGAAACCATTGATGGAATAACCTGGTCATTGAGTATATTCTGGTCGTCAGATGACCTAGACCTAAGCAACTGAAGCAGCCCCAGATCATCATACTGACTGCCCCCACAGGCTTGTATGCTTGACACTAGGCATGATGGGTGCATCAATGCATCTGCCTCTCTTCTTACCCTGAAGCACACTGGAACAGGGAAAATTTGGACTCATCAGGTCACATGACCTTATTCCATTGCTCCAGAGCCTGAAGCCTTTTTTCAGAAAAGCCTCACTGATAAATGGTTTTCTTGAGACAATAGTGGGAATGTTCTTATTTTCACTATTGAACATAGCTGTGAGTTCTTCTCTTTTAATGTTTTAATTGGACAGTTTTTAGACAGTTTTAGTCTTTTCAGCAGTCTCCTTAGTTTTTCAATTTGTTTGATGCATTTCAGTGACCTTTCTGAAACAGAATAACATCTCTTCCACAACCGCAGGATATGTCTCCTGACTGTTTAAGAAATGAGAAGCTACTCACTGGATCCATTAGAGTTAAATAAATTTTTACCAGCTGAAACACATTAATCACTGCAGTAACTATCCCATGGAAGGCTCTCTCGCTCTCTTTCTCTCTCTCTTTCCCTCTCTCTCTCTCTCAGAAACAGAAACTGCTGTGTAGGAGGTTTAAAACTGGGTGAGGAACAGACAAACTCCTACACCATGGCAAGACTGACCACAGCAAGACGACATAAGGTAGTTCTAGTGCATCAGCAAGATCTCTCTCAGGAACAGATCTCAAATCTGATGTTCAAGATATTTAGAAGGAGCACAAAGAATCGGTGTTGAGGCACGTAGAGGCAGTGGCCAAGGAAACTTAAGGCAGCAGATGAATTGTGGCCACAAATCCAGACCTCTGTTGGAGATTTGGTCAGGATTAATGGTGTCCTCAACACTGAGAAATCCAGGCAGACACTTATCCATCATGCAGCACCATCAGGGAGGCGTCTGACTGGCCCCAAATTTATTCTGCAGCAGGACAATGACCCCAAACACACAGCCAACATCATTAAGAACTATCTTCAGCGTGGAGAAGAACAAGGAGTCCTGGAAGTGATGGTTTGTCCCCCACAGAACCCTCATCTTATCATCATCCAGTCTGTCTGTGATTACATGAAGAGACAGAAGAATTTCAGGCCTTCAGAAGATCTGAGCTTAGTTCTCCAAGATGTTTGGAACAACCGACCTGTCGAAGTTCCTTTAAAAATTGTGTGCAAATGTATCTAGAAGAATTGATAGTGTTTTGCAGCATTTGGTGTCAGCATTTTCCACACCTGCCTAAAACTTTTGCCCAGTACTATCTATCTATCTATCTATCTATCTATCTATCTATCTATCTATCTATCTATCTATCTATCTATCTATCTTTGCAGTTATTTAATCAGTCAATCATGTGGCAGCAGAGCTTATAGACACAGGTCAAGAGAACGTGTGTGTGTGTGTGTGTGTGTGTGTGTGTTTCAGGGGTTTTTGAGGTTGCCAGTGAGCTGGTTTATGGATCAGAGTGATGATTGTGAGAGAAATCAAACAACAGAATTACACACTACAGGTTAGACATGCACAAACACACATACACACACAACACACCATATTATGCATTGTATCATATAATACACTGGTTTTGTGTGTGTGTGTGTGTGTGTGTGTGTGTGTGTCTGTCTTTCAGAGCTGCAGTCTGTAGGCTGTGTAGAAATTTCAGAAGAGGCCTCACTACAGGAGCTCAGGTGTCAGGTATTACACTACACCCTACACACTAAACCCTACATACTAAACACTACACATTATACTCCTACACACTAAACCCTGCACGCTAAAGTCTGCACGCTAAAGTCTGCACGCTAAAGTCTGCACGCTAAAGTCTGCACGCTAAAGTCTGCACGCTAAAGCCTGCACCCTACACGTGAACTCCTATACCCCTACACACTTAACCTTATACCCTACTCTCTAGAACTTACACCCTTACATCCTACACCCTAAAACCTCCACTCCTACACCCTGCACGCTACACGTCACACATAACACACTACACACTCCATTCTGCTGAGGATCATGTCAGGAAGGAAGTCCACACCTGCTCCACCCAGACTGTCCACTGGTGTCCCCTGAAGCACAGTGCTGAGTCCTCTTCTGTTGTCCTGCTCTAGCCGCTGTTTCTCCGTGAGGTTGTATCCTCTCATTGGTTTTCCTGAGACTGCTATTTGGATGATGTGCAGCACATCCTCTCCTTTCCTCCTCAGACACATACAGTATGTTTCTGCTTACATCTAAACATGTCTGATGGACATTTCATTATGGATGGCAGCCCATCAGATGAACCTAAATCCCAGCAGTACTGAGCTTCTGTATATCTGTATATATGTCAGGATCTTGTGATTTCCCTGGAAAACACTCAGCTCTTTCCATGTGGCACTGCACCCAACCTTGATATAAGTGTAGGCAACCAAGTGTCCTCCTTGGCTCCCATCACTAACCTGACACTCTTGTGCTGGTATCTTCTTTACAACATCAGGAGGACATTTCTGTCCACACAGGCCACTCTGGAGACTGGTCTTGCAATTCACGTCTGGCAGTTCTGCCTGGGAGAACCATCTGACCTCTACAAATGATCCAGAATACAGCTGCACTCTGCGTTCTATCACACTCCACTGGGTTCCTGAAGCTGCTGCATCAGATTTAAAACACTCATGCTTGCCTACAAAGCCAAAAATACACAACACCCATCTATCTTAAAGTTCTTCTCACTCCCTGCACTGCTCCATGCTCCCTCTGATCCCCTAACACTGCTTCACTCATCCACTATCTCTCAAACTTCAAACCTCACCTGGCTGGAGAACAGCTGAGTCACTGACTGGATTTAAAGGAACACTGTGTACTTATCTCTCCAGCACGACTTTTAGACTGAGAGTAAATACACCTAGTACACCACAGTTATAATGACTGTGTGTGTGTGTGTGTGTGTGTGTGTGTGTGTGTGTGTGTGTGTGTGTATAGGTGCTGACTTTGCCTGCACTGGTGCAGGTGTGTGTTCCATCTCCTGAATTTCTACGTCTTTGGTTGGTGGAGGGGAAAAGACTGATCAGAATCCTCAGAGGAAACCAACTCACACTCAGGTACACACACACGTGTGCACACACACACACACACACACAGGAACACATAGACTATGTTTTTGTCTCTAGGAAGTTGAAGTTGGCTGTGGGATCTGAGGTTTGTGTGCAGAAGCTGCAGTGTGAGGAGAACCTTGGGTAAGTCATTGTGCAATAAGTGTACACACACACAAACACACACACTCGCAGGTTAATGTGTGTATTTTTGCTGTTTAGATTGAAGGACATCCTGCTGCGTCTGCAGGTGGGTGTTGCCAAAGATGAGGTGGGCGTGTCTGAGGAGAGTGCCTATTTCCACACCCATGAGTTTGTGTGGGAGGCAGGGATAGATTCCTCCCCTAGGGGGCTGTACCATGTAGTCTCCACCCACTGTGGAATCTCACCTGAGAACCTGCTACTTGCTAAACACCTGCCTGAACAGCACAGCTGGATTACCATCAACTACGGGGTGAGATGAGGAGAGGGAGACAAACTGGGAGGGAGAGAGAGAGAAAGACAGAGTGAGACAGATTGAGTGAAATAGCAGTATAACTTGTGTGTGTGTGTGTGTGTGTGTGTGTGTGTGTGTGTGTGTGTGTCTTTAGATTCAGTCGGTGTCCAAACAAAAGAAGAAAAAACAGAATAAGAGTAACAGTAAAGGTGTGAACCTGCAGGGAGCACCATACTGCCTCAGAGACGGAGACACTATAGCAGTGAAGGTACACACACACTCACACACACACACTCACACAGTAACACAAGCAGAAACACAAAGCAGAAAAGTATGCAACAGAGAAGCTAAACACACACAGAACAATGACAGTACACACATGCACAATCACAATACTTGACACACACCTAGCAATTAAGGTACACACACACACACACAGATGATTTAATAATATAGTGTCATTAATTCAGAACTTTAACTCTTAAGACAAGATTAATGTGTGTGTGTGTGTGTGTAGAATCTGCTGATTGACAGTAATCGGGAGTTCGGTACAGGAAAAAATGAACACACACTCAAAGAGCAAAGGTAAGACACACACACACAGACACACACACATAGACAGATTTATGTATTAATGTGTGTTTTCTCTGATAGAGAGTACAGCAGGTGCTCAGAGAGAAAAAAGAACAGGAAGGCAGAAGTGGCCTTGTCAATCAACGTGGGTGTGTTCAGATAGCCCTGCCCACAACTCAGACCACACCCACAATCAGTTGAAGCTGCCCACTGGTGCCATTTTAGATTCTCAACTGACCAGAGAGCTGCTAATTCAGTGTGGGGTGTTACGCCGAGTCAGCATGAGAGAAACGGCCTGCTGCAAAGGATCATGGATAATCCAGATTTTTGGGTGGGTGATGTCACCTGTTCACACTGTGATGTAATGGTAGGACTGCCCCTTTCTGAGGATTATGGGTAAAACTGTGTGATTGTTCACTCTGGTCCACAATGCATTAACCTTTAATGAGCTTTAACAGCGATGACATCACTGATGATGTCACCAAGGAGGACGCCCCTTAGACGGTTTGAACTGCACTGTGTGTGTGTGTGTGTGTGTGTGTGAGAGAGAGAGAGAGAGAGAGAGTGGTAATTATATAATGATTGTTAGCAAATTACATTTTTATGTTGAGGTTCCTCATATTATAATATTTCTGTACAGTGTTTAATCTCTCTCTGGCACACTTTCTGATGTTTTAGACACACACACACACACACACACACACGCTTTTGTTTTTAATTGAACTGAGATGAATGTTGTGTTGATGAGACGGTTCATTTGTCATTTTTACTGTTTGGTTTTTTTCACCATTTTGAATTTTTTTTAGTTTAGATTCATTGTTCAAATATAAAAGATAAAAATAAAATCTTGTGCCACTGAAACCTCGCCTCATTCACATTTCAGTATTAAAGAGAACATTTCAGAAAAAAAGGTCCTAAATGTGATCTCTGAACTGAGATGCCAAGTGTAGCATGTAAGTGGTGTTACTCTTATACTGTTTAAAGTTAGCAGCTCAGTGGTCAGGGAGTTGGACCACTGACCAGAAGGGTGTGAGTTCATATCTCAGGAGCACCAGGCTGCCGCTGTTGGGTCCTTGAGTAAAGCTCCTGTCCCTCAGGTGCTCAGTTGGATAGATGAGATAAATGTGAGTCTGGATAAAGACTTCGTTGTAAATGAATGTTGTAAATTGTCCTCTAACATCACGTCTCCAAGTGTTTTATTCCGAGTACACCGCAGCAAATCTCCAACACTTTTCATTAAGAAGCCTTTATTTTGTCACACATACAGTACAGCACAGGGAAACTCTGTCTTCACTAATCCCAGCTTTGGAAGTTGGGGTCAGATCGTGGGGTCAGTGCACAGGGTCAGCCGTGTTGCAGCATCACTGGAGCAGAGTTTTGTAAGCATGGCAGCTTGTTGGTGCTGGAGCTTGACCCCAACCCCCTGATCAACAACCCAGAGATTTAACCACCTGAGCCACCTGAGAAGGTTTTTATCAATTTATAGTGAAATAAATTAGTTTATGTACCACACTGCAGAGCTGAGCTCATCTGTGTGTGTGTGTGTGTGTGTGTGTGTGTGTGTGTGTGTGTAAAAAAGAGAGAGAGAGAGATGTAACTTTGTAAGGTCTACATGAGAGCATGGGCTCGGTGATCCTCTGCTTTTCTTTGAGTTGTTCCTTTAACTGATCTGAAAGTGAAAGTATCTGAAGATCAGTGTCACTGCGCATGCGCGCGGACTGCTGCGTCTTGTATACCTATGCGTTGCTGATCGAGAGAAAAAGAAAGAGAGAATAATCTGTTTATCCCTGCGTGATGGACAGCTCGGTGTTATTAGAGGCGCTGTCGTGCCTGACCGGGCTGACGGTGGAACCGCACACCGACTCCACGGGGCTCGGGATCGACATCGGGGAGCTCACCGTACACAATCTCGTGTCCTCGGCGTTACTTCCGCTCATTCTGTCTAAAGAGGACGTGAAGGAGCCGCAGCCTGAGCAGCCTAAAGAGCTCCGCGTAAATCTGGACACGTTTTACTCTCCGACGTTCAATTACGACTTCCGAGCCCTCACCGACGATTCGGTGTGCACGCGCGGCGGAGAGTCTTACAAACGGCCGTGCGGATGGTTCCGGTTCGCTCTGAAGGTTCTGGGAAAATATCCGGATGGAGACGCCTGGCTCGGCACCGGAGGATGGAGGAGCGGCTCTGTTTCTGGTGAATGGCCCGTGTCCTACCATGGAACCGGAAGAGAAGGACAGAACCAGCTTACCGGGATGCGCGAGCCATATGATTACGGTATTTTCTCCACTCCGGATATTAAACTGACCGAGCAGGACGGAGAACTGCACAAAGAATTCACCTCCAAAACCGGCAAGAGTTACCGTGTGATCATGCAGAACCGGATCAACCCCGAACACCGGGTCAAGAAGTCCGACTCGCTGTGGCTCGTGCGCATCCCGCTGGAAGTTTACGCCCTCACCGACGAGAAGAAACGAAAAGAGGAGATGAAGAAGATCCTGGACCGGTCCATCCGTCCGTACGGCATCCTGCTGCGGGAGGTGTAGAGCAGCTCCTCTGACGTCATCAGCACTAGAAAGAACTCAGTTTTATTAAAACATTAATTTTTCTTCTCTTTTATTAATATCTGTTAATGTGACTTTAAAAGGTCACGAGCTCTTATTTATTCTTATTTAATTCATGTTTGTCTCGAGAGCAAAACTTTAAAACTCTTTTCTCTCATGTTCACAGAAAAAAAACTACTGAGGGATGTTTTCAGTGTTGACCTGAAAACTGGACACTGAGCATGCGCACACACACTTCCGCTTAACTTTCACTTCAATGTTTATTCAGAATAAGAGTCCTCTAAATAAATGTAGATTTTTCGAAATGTTTTATTTTTTCTTGCTTTAATGAAAAAAATAAATGTTACTGTTTTAACAAAAAACCTTTCTGTTTAAAGTGAATGTTTAATGTACTCTCTCTCTGTGTGTGTGTGTGTGTGTGTGTGTGTGTGTGTGTGTCACCAGCATATTGACATAAACATGAGTAAGGAGAAGGATTAGATTGTTGATTCATTAAACAAACATTATTCACCCAAAGTTGTTGATGATGTTGTTTTTATTAATATTATTGTTGTTGTTGTGATTGTTGTTATCATTTGGAGCTTTTTATAACAGTAAAGAGAAATAAATCAGCACCTGAAACCCTGGAGTGAATTAGACACGAATGAAGTGAAGTGGCAGGAGAAGGGGTGATCACGGACTCTACAGACCTTCTGCATATTCAAAGCAAAGTGTCTCAGCATCTCCTCTCTCTCCGAGTCTCCCCACTGCCATGTTGGAAAAGTAGCACAGAGAGAGAGACAGTTCGAGACTTACAGAACCAGACCAGAGCTATCACTCAGCCTCCTCTTATACAGAAGCACTTATTTTAACATTGTTTTATTCTGTAAAATAATTTAAGACTGTTTTTGCCTTTAGGGAGCTTTGCTCTTTGTTGAGGTTGCAGTCAGTGTTTAAAAAGGAGATCGTGGCGGTGTAATAACTCAGCATGGCCAGCAGAGGGCTGTGTTACACCACTAACACCGTTTAAGATCTTTAAAGGAAAAGCTTAACGGAGACAAGCACAATACTTCGCGTTACACTGCACTTTTTATTTAAAAGGATGTCCCGTGAATTGATGTAGAATTTTTGGGGTTACGGGAAGTTAAAAGCTCGTCACGAACAGGATTCGAACCTGTGCGGGGAAACCCCATTGGATTTCGAGTCCAACGCCTTAACCTCTCGGCCACCGTGACGGTACAGCAGTGTGTAGCTGGCTGATGTCTTTTGTATGAAATCTGAATCTAAAACGAAATCGATTGGAAATGATGAATAAAAATCACTAATAGTCGTTAAATAGCACGGCTTCGAAGGTGTAGAAAATTAGATATAAAAATACAACCCTTTTAATTTTACTGGCGAGTTAAAGTAATCTCTAACCCCGACCTTAACACCGCAACATTATTCCCTGTCTGCTTTGATGTGATTTATTTCAGGTTTGTTTTTGTTTTTTTCGTGTCCGCCATCTTGTTGTTGTTCAGATAAAGATAATGAAATGAAGCGAAGTGACCAGCAGGAGGCGCTAAAGCTCCACTATTAGGAAGAGCAGCGCGGATCAGAAGCGCCACGCTAACAAACAGCAGCTTTTAAAGGATTCTTTCAGCACTCCTGAGGCCTGCTTTAGTCTGTGTGTACCTCAATAAACTTAGGGCTGAAGCTCTGTATTTTCCAGAAAGAGTTCTGCTTTGTGTTGAATGTTCATGTGGTGAAGCTGAGGAGTTAATTGGAGATTTCTGCACACAGTCTGCTCCAAACTTCAACAACAACAATAATCACGAGGCACAGTGTGAAAGGTCAGGATCTTTATTAGTTTATTGCAGAATAAAATGGGAAGCGGTGCAGGAGCGAAGAGGAGCGTGAGCAGTTAGGAGTTATTCATCTTCACTTTCTTTGGCATCATCAGTGTTGACTATAACAGCTTTAAGAGTGAAAAAGAGATTAAAGTTCGATATTTCACTGATATTTCAGTAAAGTTTAGAGAGTTACATGAATATAGATCAGAGATTAAAAACATTAGTGTTCTAATATTGTAGTGTATTTTGAAAACCTTGTGGGATCTGGTGCTTACTCAGCAGTTTTGACGTTTTAATCTCACTTTTTAATAAAAGTTAAAATTTGACACTGTAAATATTAAACTTTTGGGATTTAGAGATATTAGCAAAGGAGTTTCTGACTGACATTAGAACTTCATCTAGCTTTGGAAATGCTCTCATTTCATCATGACATCATCATGACATCATCGTTTCTGTTGCATCGGCGCTGAGATCAGCAGGAGGAGCTGAATAAAAAAGCTTTAAGGTCTTATCTCTACAGCAGCACTCTCCTCTTCACCTTCATCACCTTCCTCTCTCTCTCTGTGCTCTTCCTCCTCCTCCTCCTCCTCCTCTCCATGCAGTGCATTGTGGGATATGTGGGAGGTTTCCTGAGGCAGAGTGGCTGAGAGTGTGTACTCAGCCCTGAGCCCCTCTGTGATAGACAGCACATTCTCAGTGCTATCATCCAGTGACACTTCCTCCTTTTCCACTTCCTCCTCTTCCTCTTTCTCCTTGGCCCCTCCCATTTTCTCCTTGGCCAGTTCCTCGGGCTCTGTGTCATCCTCCTGGGCTGGAGCGAGGTCGGCATGGATCTCACCGAAGGTCTCGTGATCGGCATGTTCCTCACCTCCTTCTCGATTCTTCTTGATGTGGAAGATTTTGAAAGAACCGCCCTTGTTCTTCTGACTCAGACTCTTCTTGATCTTCTCACGTTTCTCCACCATCTTGTTCATTTTCTTCTCAAAGTTCTCACGGGAGAAGGCCTTCTTCAGACTGTCCACCTTCTTTAGACTGGAGCGTTTGATCTTCTCAGCACGAGATTTCTCTAGTGGCTCCATCACTTCCACAAACTCTTCCTCATCCTCCTGCTCTTCATCAAGATCCTCATCTGAAGAAAGCTGGACGGTGTGAAGCTCACCTTCTTCCTGGGAGCGGTTAGCATCAGGAGAGAGGGATTCGTTTTCAGCTTCATGAATCGAATCCTTCACAAACACACTGGATGGAATCTCGTGCTCATCCTACACAAAAACAAAGCACACACGTCATGCTTTACAAAAAATGTGAACGCGCACACACACACACACACATATTCTACACACATGCATACACAAAAAATGCAGGGGGAGGGGGGGAGGGAGGGGGGGGGAGGGGGGAGGGAGGGAGGGAGGGGGGGGGGGGGAAACCAAACCAAACCCAGCAGAACTCAGAGTTTCCACTGAAGTGGGCTTGGGGGAGACAGCTGGAACACACACACACACACACGGCATGTTTTTGTATCATGTGATGATTCCATGAAGGAGTTGGGAGATGTTGCTATTAATGATAAGATAAGCATTCCAATCGGGATGAGATCACACGTTTGGGGGGTGTGTGTGTGTGTGTGTGTGTGTGTGTCTTGCCCGTGGCTTTGTTCTATTCTCCTCAGTCAGGAGAGAGCCTGCAGGAAAGCTGGCGTGATTGACCTGAATAACAGGAAGTGTGAGTACTCAGGAAGTGGAAACTTCACTCCGAGTGAATTTGAGACACAGCTTTTAAACACAAGGAGAGTGTAAACTGTCTCACTGCCATCTTCTCTTTTTATATAAGATATCAAACACACACACACACACACACACATACACACCTCGTTATTGCTCTGAGCCCTAATCTGCACCCAAAAAAACACTTCTGAAACCCACCCACACACTCAAGACTCCACCCCTTCTCCCTAAATCCCACCTCTTCCACTTGGGATTAGAATGAAACATGATGAACACACACACACACACACACACATTACATGGGTATCCGAGTGAGTTGTGTAAGGAATTCATGAAACATTTATGGTGAGGAATATACGTGTGTGTGTGTGTGTGTGTGTGTGTGTGTGTGTGCGTGCACTATTTCACATGGTGCTTTGGAATGTAGAGTGATGTGGAATGGAGCTTCAGTGTGCGATGCCAAATAACCCCTTTAACCCTGAGGTATTTCTCCAGTAAGGTGGAAAATGCTAAAAGAAAACCGGTAAGAAGCCCAGAACTGTGTGTGTGTGTGTGTGTGTGTGTGTGTGTGTGTGTGTGTGTTTTCCGAACTGTTTCATAATGATCGTGTGTATGCAGTGACTGCAGAGTTTGACTTCTGGTTTTGAGGAACCTGTGACTGCCCCCACACACCCAACATCATCCAGATCAGAAGCACTTCATTGTTACGTAATTCTGTTAATTAGCATGTTAATTACGTGTGTTATTCACACCGTCAGTGTGTGTGTGGTGAAGCGAGTGAAACACACACACAGTTATTTTCTCTATAAACTGAAATATTTATGAAACAGGCAGGCACACACACACATACAAACACACACACACTGCCTTTTAACACACAAACATACACACACGTACATACATATATAAACACACACACTGAACATTAACACACACACATACACACACATGCATACATAGACATACCCACTGCACTTTATCACAGACACACATACACACAGACATACACACACACACTGTACTTTAACACACTAACACACACATACAATGCACTTACACACACACACACACACACACACACAGTCTCTCTTTCTCCAGATAGCCTTTTTAGGCAGTAAAAAGTCTCTGCTCTAAAACACACATTTTCTGCTCTAAACTGCTCTAGCTGTGTGTGTGTATGTGTGTGTGTGTGTGTGTGTGTGTGTGTGTGTGTGTGTGTCTGTGTGTGTTTTAGTATCTCAGGAATGTCACACAATACTAGAGGCCTTAACTCACCACCCTCCAGCTGAGACTCGACTGTATTCACACACACAGAGTTTTCACTGTCACAGAAAAAAGGCCTGGAAATTTTACTGAAGGGAAAAGACATTCAGAGGTAAAAGTGTGTGTGTGTGTGTGTGTGTGTGTGTGTGTGTGAGTGTGTGTGAATGTCTGTATTTTAGGAATGCAGTGCTTTTTCCAACTGCTCCACCCTTTACCCCGTTCAGTTGGACACGCGCACACACACACACACACACACACACACACACCTCGACTTAGACTGTACCAGTACAGACCCTGAGACACACCCTGCCTTCAGAGCATGATCATTTGATTCTGTGTGTGTGTGTGTGTGTGTGTGTTTGGGTAAAAGCTCTCCGAAGCACAGCACACACCATAATCAGACCTGATGGTTTGTGAAATATCTTCTGAGGCATGAGGAGTGTTACAGCAGGAGAAAGCAGAGACCGTTAGACCCACAGCGCTCAGTTTTACTGTGAGACTTCACTCAGTTTTGCTCTGAAGATGTTTTAGGACGATGTGTGAGATCCTGTAGAGTAAACCCAGGGCTGAATCTTCTAGATCTGTGTGTTAGTGTGTGTCTCTGAGCTGGGATTAAACACCACCACCTTCTGCTCACCTCATCAATCAGCGTGATCCTGAAATCACACACAGCTCTGAGGAGATGATTTTCTGTCTGTTAGCATGTTTCTTTCTTTCACATTTCTCCATTTGCACTGCAAAGACATCTTAAACCATAAACTATAGAAATAACCCCTAAAATAATCTGATCGAATCTGTTATCTCTTATTAAAACAAATTAAAAACTTAATTAATCCCTCAGTCTAAACCTTTACATTCTAACCATTACACCCTAGATTAGTTTTAATGATTTACTAATCCCTAATCCCTGAACCCTAATCTCTGAACCCTAATCCCTAATTCAAGTCTCCTTTTCATAATCCCAATAAAACTTCCACCTTAATCCCTGTAGAACTCTAATCCTGAACCTCTAACAGCTAATAGAATTATTTCTTATTATTTCTCCCTAACCACAAGCTCCAAAAAAACATAAGAACCACAACACACACACACACACACACACACACACACACACACACCTGGAAGATGAGCACTCTGAAGTTGTCTCTGTGCAGCAGGTAGTTGTGGTTGTCCTCCAGCTTATTGACCTTAGCCGTCTGCCTCTCCATCTTCTCCCTCACGTCCTTCATGACAGCGCTGATCTTGCGGTTCTTCTCCAGCAGCTTGCTCACGCTGTTGGTGGTCACGCTGTTGCTCTTCACCAGCTTGTTCATGTCGTTCTGGATGTGACGCACCGATTCCTCCATCACACGCTGCCACTCCTCCATGTGCTGCTGCTTCTCCTGCACCGAATCCAGCATCTTCACCAGCTGGTCCAGCAGTGTCAGCACTGTGATGGCGTTCACCTCATGGGTCTCACCCAGCTGCAGGAGGTGAGACGGGTCGCTGTGAGACGGGTCGCTGAGAGACGGCTGGGGGTCGGACGGCACCAGCAGCTCCTGACTCTCGTGTTCCGTGTCCATGTTGCTCTTCTCCACCTGCACCTCGTCTTCACCCATGTTCACTCCGTCTGCACTCGTTCAACAAGCCTCACACACACTATGTTCCTTGTGTGTGTGTGTGTGTGTGTGTGTGTGTGTTGCCTGAACTTGTTGGGAAAAGTTTCCTGCTTCCAGATTCAGCTGCTCCACCCGTCTGTGTCTCTACTTCTGTCGCTCTCTTTATTTCTCTCTCTCTCTCTCTCTCTCTCTCTCTCTCTCTCTCTCTCTCTCTCTCTCTATCTATCTATCTATCTATCTTTCTCCCTCTCTCTCTTTCATGCTATATTTCTAACTCTCAGTCTTTCATTCTTGCTTTCTGTATTTTTTCTCTCTTCAGACAAGCAGGAGTTCTGAGGGGTTTTTTTTTCCCCGCAGCTTAAATATCAGTCCCCACCCTAAAGAGGCGGAGATTGGTTGCCATGGCAGCTTCACACAAAGTTACATGTGACTCAGTGTGTGTGTGTGTGTGTGTGTGTGTGTGTGTGTTTAGTGGGATATAAGCAGCACTCATTGCCAGTGCAAACTCTCTCGTTGTTTGGCCTCCTGCCAGTTTAAGAAGCAGCAGGAAAATTGTGTGTGTGTGTGTGTGTGTGTGTGTGTGTGTGTGTGTGAGAGAGAGAGCGAGAGCGAGAGAGAAGTTAAACAATGAGCTCATGTTTGCCAGAGAGCAAATTGAAGGTGTGTTTGAGTCCCAGCAGAGAGCGCTCTGTGTGTGTGTGTGTGTGTGTGTGTGTGTGTGTGTATGTTAACTAGTTCCCTACATTCCTACATTAATTATTTTCTTATCTTTTGTATTGTTTTCAGTAACTTGATTGTTTTCTGCTTTTTCAGGGAAAGTAAAAATACAGCTGTTTTCAGTTCAGTTGATTTCTATAACGCTTTTAACACTGCACATTGTCTCAAAGCAGCTTTACAGAAGTACAGAAACATAGAGAAAAAATATGATAAAGTTTAAAGTTAAGTTATAATTTATCCCTAATGAGAAACCCGAGGTGACGGTGGTGTTTACACAGGAGAATTAAATATAAATTAAATATAAATTAAATATGCTATATATACAAAAAGTACAAAAACTTGCTTGAGAATTAAGACCATATTGCACATGGTATGATATTGACGTACATATTGTGAATATTGTCAATTGAGATAATAACACAGTGATACAGTCAGTGTTGATTGGTCAGCTCTCCTACTGAAAGGGGAGGAGTTATAGAGTTTGATGGACACTGGTAGGAAAGACCTCCTGTGGCATTCTGTGGTTGTCTTCGGTGGTCGCAGTCTATAGCTGAACCTGCTCCGGTACGACTCCAGTGTCGCATGCAGGGGGTGTGACGCATCGTCAAGGATACTGAGAAGTTTCCTCAGCATTCTCCTCTCAGACACCTCAACCAGACACTCCAGCTCCTCTCAGACACCTCAACCAGACACTCCAGCTCCTCTTCATCTTCATCTTCACTCTGCTACTCCAGCACACTACAGTGTAGAAGATGACACTGGCTACCACCGAGTGGTAGAACATCTGCAGCATGGTTCTGCAGACATTAAAAGACCTGAGTCTCCTGAGGAAGTGGAGTGTTTACACTATGTGCCCTGTTTCACTTTCTACACTGCTTCATTTAGACACTAAGCCCTAAACCCTGACCCGAGCTTCAGAACATTCCAGTGTTGCACATCTCCACAGCGCCACCTGCTGCACACACCCCCAAAATTCACCCACTCTCTTCAGTTAACTGCCACCTTATGGTCACAAACATTTACAGCAATAAAAATGAACAGCAGTGATTTACTCCTGTAATACACGACACTGCCAGTATTCTGTGCTCTCACCGCTGTGGCTCGACTTCGATGTCCAGGAGGGTTTTTTCAGGAAGGGCTTCCGGCACAAAACCTGAGCCAAAATCAAAAATGTACGGATGGGATGGTCCACTGTGGCGACCCTGAATAGAGAGAAGGAGAGCAACAACGCTAACTGCTTTCTGTACTGTGTTATAGTGGTGTTTTAGAGCAGCACATCACTAATTGACACTAATTAGGTGGATAGATGTAACGTGTTATAAATATTGAAATTTTTATCGGGCTTTTGGATATATTTCCACAAGTAGGTCAAACATTTCTAAGAGTAAATACATTTCATTTAATTAAGGTGAGTAAATAAAAAAGCTTGAAGTGAGCTAGCTGGTGTGGCTGCAGTTGGTTGCTGTGTTGGTGGATGGTGAGTTGCTCAATGTTAATTTAATAAAAAAATTCATTTATTAATAATTAATAATTTAATTATTAATTAAAATCATTGTGGGATTGAACAAGTCAGAAAGAAAAGGAAATATAAGAATAGAAATGAGATGAGTCAAGTAAAGAATCCTGAGGCTGCAATGATTACAAAATAAAGCCAGCAGTGTGGAGTGTGAAGCTCAGAGGAGGACGAGACGGCTGAAGGAGTGTTGTGTAGCATGAGTCTGGGACACTCAGGCTTTAACAATTCTTTGTTCATTTAAAAAAAAAAAAAAAAAAAAAAAGCACAGCACTGGAAATGATGAAGAATGCGTGTGTGAGATACACCAGCATGTGTGTGAGATACACCAGTAATACAACATAACACAGTAATGAGGGAGAAACTGAGGGAGAAGAGCTCAACATTGCGACAGGTCTGAAGCAGTCACGAGGTTGTGTTTGTCAACCGCTATTTATAAATAAAATAGAGAAGAGTTTGTGAACTTTCCTGCAATCCTTCAGCTCAGAGGTTCTGCTCTAACACAAAACACACACACACTGAGGATCTGATGTGTTACGACAGAACCCTAGGTATCTTTAGTTGATCTGTTCCAGTGTATTTTCAGGTTAATGACGTTAATAATGTGTATTTCTCACTAACACACACAAACACACACACACACACACACACACACACACACACACACACACTCTAGCCAACTGTTTTGCTAAATATTTTCTCAATAGCTTGTAATATTTTGTGATTTTGTTTAGGTTTAACTTCTTGCTGCTTAATGTTTGTTAACAGCTGAGGTAAAACTGACTAGCGCCAATATTTTTACACCTCATTTAACTTGAACATGAACCCTTTCCCTTCATTTACTCTAGCATCATTTACATGTAAATTACATCTACATCTATTTTATTCAGATGTGATGTCACACCACAAGAACGATCAAACATAGTGTTTTCTTTTTACTCTGGTGGCTCTT